>CANNZV010002797.1:25434-109583 GCA_947561585.1 Caprella mutica | reverse complement strand
CCACTGACTTTGCCAGAATATTATTTTCAAAGGGAAAAAAATTCCACCGACATGTTCAATGTTGGTGGAATTTACCACGAAATACAGACTGGATATCATTCCTAGGTTAGTAAGGTTACCCTGACCAGTCTGCAAAGCATGCACAATCAGTCTCCAGATATTTAATTTCTGGGTAGGTATCACTAGGTAATTTCTCTCCAAAGATATTCCTATTTCTATCCAAAATGGGCAAAAAAAATTAGGAAATTTAGGAAAAAAAAAATATCTCCACTAATTACATGTAAACATAGGAATTAATTAGGAAATTGTCGTCGGATAATTCAGGAGACTAATTTTAAGGCTTCAATAGTCGCCATATAAACTTCACAACTTCATGCATCTTTTGCACACTGAGACTGGGTTAGTTAGGTTACCAATTTACATACCATTATTTATGGTGAATAAATTAGGGAAATGTTGGTGGATCTACTCGATCAACCAAATTGTTGTGGATTTTTAATCATTTTTCAGCTTTTTGCTAAAGTTAGTGGGAATTTCAATTTTGTCGTTTGTGCAGTGTGCACCAATTTCAAATACAGACTGGCACTGCCGACTGGAACAGAATACAGATCAATTCTTCTGTTTCTTCAGAAACTCCAGTCTGCTGACAGAATATGGGATATTTTTAACATTTTCTGTGCAAACAATCCTTAATTTCCTTTTATATTTACTTGTATTTTTCTGAGAACAGAAGTCAAAATAGTGGATTTCTTGGAGAACACTTTACCAGTTCCTGCAGTCTGGAGTTCCTGCAATCTGGGCAGACCAGATTGTATTTGGTGGTAAATTCCAATGATATATCAGGAGATATTCAATTTCTCTAATAAAAAAATTCTTGCAATATCAGAGGATATTTAGCTATTAATTCCTATATTACCATTAATTTTGGGAGGGGAAACTGGAAAAATGTTGGAGGACTAGACAAATTGATGAAAAAGGTAGGCAGCTATTTCTCAGATTTTTGAACAAGTCAGAGGAGTTCAGAGCACCAAATACAAACTGGTGGGCAGAAACTGGTGAAGTGCTTGTTACAGCTCGTAAATCATAGTCTCGCTAGTCTGTAGAGATCTCTATTTCTGTCACAGGAAAATTGATCTAAATATAGGAATTAATTCAAAATTGTTCATAGAGATTTTAGACCAGTCTGCAGAATATGGGATATTTTTAACATTTTCTTTGCGATACAATCCTTAATTTACTCCTATATTGTAATATTTACATATATTTTACTGAGAACAGGAGCTAAAATAGAGGATTTCTTGGAGAACAGTGACAAACACTTTACCAGTTTCTGCAGTCTGGATTTTAGAGAATATCACAAATATCTCAGATTATCTCCCATATCATATTCTATATTTCTATTATTCTGCAGACTGGGAAGAGTCTTAAGAGAGTACAGTACCTATTACCTAATCAATTTATTAAAAGAGTGGGTCTTTAGTTTCATCACATGGCCCATAGGTGAAAACAAAAATGGGTGTTGTTTTATTATATTGATTAGATAATTGTTTTTACGGTCTTAGTCTGTCAGAGTTGTGCAGATTTTTATATTTATAATACAGTAATTAAATGGTGATTGCTTTATAATATGCATAATTTACCTTAAATAATTCTTCCGTTAGGCGTTAGTCAGTCTGCAGAATGTGGGACATTTTTAATATTTTCTGTGCAAAAAATCCTTAATTTCCTTCTATATTTACATCATTACATATATTTTACTGAGAACAGAGACCAAAATAGAGGATTTCTTGGAGAACAGTTTAACAGTTCCTGCAGTGTCGTGGGTCAGAGGAGGCTGTTGACTGAGCCTTAAGGAATCTGCCAGTGCCAGAGTGGTATCTCGTTCTTCAAATGACAGATGAAGGTACAATCATATCCATGTGGCCTGGCTATTGTTAGACAAGTAAATTAAATATATATAATTTGTTTTTATTTCAGATTTAATGACCTATAGCTATATCTTGAATAGGTCATCATTAGTTGTTTTATTTTTCAAGAGAGTTGAACTGTGATAGCAAATGCTCTCAATATGGGGAATATAAATAAAACCATGAAAGAAAATGTCACCAAGAATCAAGAATTCATGCTTCAGACTCAGAGAGACACTGTTAGTATTCTAATTTAATTGAAGTAACTAGCTATATGATTTATTAATATTTTATGCTTGGAATTAATTCTAGTAAATTATAATAATTGCTATATATGTATTATATGATATTAGAATTTAGATCATAAAATTAATGTTGTCTTTTCATCTTCCAGCTTTTCCAATAAGTTTAGAAAAAAGATACATTAGTTGTTTGAAATCTACACACTTTTATGATTTGAAACTGTTAACTCTTTTCTAGCTTGAGCGTCAAATTCACCTTCAAAATGAGATGAGAGAGAAGTTGCTGGCAATGCAAATAGCTCGCTCCAGAGAGCTCTTGTACTGGTTTGGGGCATTCTATGCTATTTCTGCTGCTGGAATGATAGCTGGGTTAGTATAGTGTTTGCTAGTTTTACTGTAACAATTCATGTCAAATTTGCAATCATATTAAGATTTATCTTAGAGAGTTTAACCCTATAACTACCCATATCCTTAGCTAGCCATATCCTTACGGAAGGACATTAGAAAAACTTGATTTTTGTCAATATCATAATGTTGCACTCATCTGTATGTATCATATACATAGTATAGACTAAATATAGCATCTCTGAACAATATATTACGTAATAATTTTAAAAAGATGGTTGTTAAGGGTTGTTCTATTTCTATTTCTTCAGATACAAACGAACAAAGAAGCCTGGCACTCTCGTTCCACTTTTACCTCTTACCTTTGTTCTTGGTTACCAGACAGATCTTTGCTATGGTTCTAAATTAGCAAGAATGAAAAGTGAGTCCTAGTTTATTCATTCAATTGAGAAAGCTAGGCACTACTTGTTTTTTTATGTTCCTTAGTGTTTTTTGCATAGAAACAGCTGACTGGATTTTTCTCTAATTACAGTGGAAGCTGAAAACATTCTTGGATTTGAGAGAGAACTGGTGGCTTTGCCTGGAGGACTGCCTACTCCAACGACTTTGGATGAGGCGAGAATGAGACACGAGGAGGCCAGGCGACTGAATAAGGTCCACGAGGTTTTCATTTAAGAATGTGGGCTCTTGTTATTTCATTGTAGCTATACATGAAGACACTCTCCATTTAATACTACCTCACAATCATCTTCTCACATAGCTTGCATGTTGAGTGAAACTAAGTCTAACTCATCATTTAACCACTTCTTCATGATTCCTTTTCTCTGTCCTTATTGTAATAAATTACAATGAAGCACTTCAACCTGTCATCTTCCAAAAGAATTTTATTAATGTACAATCTTGGCTCAATAATATCAATATATTAAATCATAGAGATTATACTGTTATCATCTTGTTACATATGAATAGTTTTGAATAATGTTTATAGAAGTATTTTGGTAGTTTACATTATTATATCTGTGGCTACTAAACAAACTTTCAGTAAGTACATTGTTACAGAAAGTAACCTTAGCCATCAGAATTGTAACTACCTCTGTTTATCCTGAATCCCTTCATGTATTTATCTGTCTTGCTGCCATGCATGATTTATTGTGTACCAACTACTAACCCAGTGTTCAATGTTCATTATTTGAGTGATTTTTCCTTAAGTGTTTACTAATAGTTGTCTAGATTGTTTTTTGGCTAATTGTGTTATTAGTTTGATGTAAAAAAAACTGGTAGCTAGTTATCTTGTACTAACATTTCACATGATTCTCATATTTACTCTTAGCTATAACCGTTTATTCCAAAGGAGAAATTTAACTTTAATTTTCACTTTCTCCTAATTCATGAAAGTACAATCCTTGCCTTCCCTCAAATGTCGTCACAAATTATTGCTTTTAGTAACACCCTTTTTTCCGCACAGAACCTAGGTAGCTATAGGATAAGTATATGTAGCTATGTGTGTATTGACAACTTTCTTGATCTCTTACTTTCCACGCCTTACATTGAGTCTCTATTCCAGTAATCTCTTCATCTAGTATTTAACCAAATCTGTAGTTGTTTGTAGGATTGAATTTGGATGCAAACTTTGGGCATAAATTATATGAAAACAATTTGAACTTGTTCAGTTACCTAAATCTCTACATTTAGTTGAAATATTTAATAATAAACTCCATCTTATTTCATTTACTATTTCAAAAACTAAGAAATATATAACACTAACATTTTCAAAGTTTATTTCATCTTCTGTTATTAATAGTTTACTTCTTTAGCTGTATGAAACTTTTGTGTAGCTACATTCAACAAATGAGGGCAAAATAGATCTATAGTTGGTTCTTTCTAATTCTGTCATTGTAGCTAATGTACTCTCAGGTGGTAATATTGTTGCATGTATCCTTAATTCCTTTTCCTGTAGATGGCATGAAGCTAAGGAAACATCGTAGAGGAGTGTCGTAGGTTGCTAGTCTGTCCGTCGATTGCGGAGTCGTTTTATATGACTCTGAGTTGATTAAAATTCATTAAATTAATCAAACTAGTTTTAACATCCTATAATAATTGTTACTGTTGGCATGTGTTGTATGTTTTCATCCGATGTTTTCAATCAAGTTCATCTTCTCCATCAAAAAGGTGATTACTTCTTGGTCATTTAACTACCTAAGCTATTTGATGTTATTGGTTGTCTTCAGTGATTTCTAGTCGAGAATAAACTCTTATGGAACATACAACACGTGACTATTATTCTCCTCTCTCTTCTCTCTATTTTGCTTTGGGTTCTTTTCTTCCATGGTGTATATTCTCATTTTTGTGTTGGGGAAAATGTAAAAGGAATTGAAAATATTTGGTTGGCAGATTTACATCAAATGTAAGTATACCATTTCTTTGACTGATGTTTAACTCTTGGTATATTTTGAGATAATTGTTATATTGGATTTAATTCCATAATTTCCATTCTCTCCCCCCTATAATTATAGTTCATAGCAATTTGTGAGTTTTGTACCCACTGCACAAAAATAGGTAAGTTCTGAGTTATCGAACAATTTCTCATTTTCGATCGTATGCTACATGCAAGTATCATGGATACCAACTAAAATAAGAGTTGAAGGCTAATTATGAAGCTACTCTTACTTTTTTGATCATAAATTTGGAACTGTCCAATAACACGGAACCTACCCTATCACCTAACTATTTAATTGTCACTTCTCACATTCCTTGGTTTTAATAACAGATATTAACAGACTGTCAATTTATTTTCAGGCAATGTACACTCACAAGAGTGGCTACTATTGAACTTGAGAAAGACGCAACAAACGACTACTGCTGCAATGATCACACTGCCGGTGATCAAGCGATACATATTTATAGGTTTGATGACCAATTAACGGTGGTAAAACCCGTTAATTAACAATAATTGTAACTATAAATGCACTGTATCGCTTGATCCCTGTTAGACACTATGCGGCCACCAAACACGACTGAATCATTCATCTTCACTTGAACGGACAAATTTCATCGGCAAATCAAAAGTTGTGAGCTAGAAATTTCCTTGCAGCTTTACTGGTCAAATTGTACCTAACTACTGAGCATTTTATTTTAATTCCTATTTAGTTATAGTTTATATCCCTCAAGAGAAGCTGTCTGGTAAAATCCACAAATTTATCAAACACTTCAAAGCCAGGAGAAATTTTTCTTTATCTTATTGCAATAAAACTTAGGTCAGTTATTAATTGTATTTTGAGCAGTTTACTTAATGATCCACATTTAATTACTAAATGGCATCTTAACTTGGAATAAAGGCAATTTGTATTGTTTTACACAAGATGCCTTCTTAGGTAGCTACATTTCTTGATTTCATTATAAATATATGAATTAGAGATATACTTTAAGCTAACTTTTTCCTGTTATATTTTCTTCCAGTTTATGTTGTTAATCTCCTTCTCAAATTTAACAGGTAGCTAATTCTAATTCTAGAAATTCATGTTTTAACTAATATAGCTAATAGTGTTCAGATACCGAATTATGATGCATTAGTTTGGGTTCAGATAGTTACTTTACCATATTTACCACATGTTTGATTCCCTTTGCTACTTTGTTCATATGTTATTCGTATTTTTTATAATAGAGACCTCCTCATTTCAGCAATATTTACTCTTCTGCCTACAGTAAATGTTAATAATCCACTATTGAAAATTTTCAACCTATATTTGATTCATATCTGAAAAATTATGATTGATTATCCTTGTTGAAATATGATAGCTACTGTTAATGAGCATAAAAAATTTGGTAGCTAACTTATGTTTTTAATTCCAATTAATATCAGGATTGTTTACAGAGCTTACCTACTTACCAATTCCTGTGTGTCTTCTTTTCTTAAGTCCTTTGTTCTACCTAATACTCTATTAAAATCAAAAAGTCAGGATTAATATTTTAATCCAAAATGTGATTATAATATATAGCTATTAATGTACCTAAATTTTTATGATTATTTTTATGAATTATTATGATTAGATTATATATTTATGTTATTATTTGGACAGCTTTTCTTATTGTTATATGTTTTTGTTGTGTTCTCTTTAAATTTATGAATGATTTGTTGTTTAATTTGTATATTTTGATTAGTTAAAGAAGTGATTTTATTGCATTTGAAGCTTTTTATTGATATTTTTTATCAGAGGAAAAAAATCACAGGTAAGGATGAAATCTTCGCCATGTATTTTTTTAGAATTAAAAAATTGAAGAAATTGTGAGAAAAAAAAATTGTAGTCTTCTTTTTAAATAATGTGTTGCAAATGAAACGAATTAAAATACTAGTTAATCAACTCAATAAAGCGAATAGATATGTTAAGAATTACCAATGTTTTTCCATAGATAAATGGCGTCATATATTAATACACTTAGTTACATATTAATGTCTACATACGAATAACCTTTAGAAAATTGGGTAGTAGAGTTAATACGTAGACTGGTTTTTCATTTCTTAAGTTAGATTTGTACATATTTTAGTAATTAAAAAAAGTGATATTTTGCTGCAACTGATTTTATTAAATATGTTCGGTGATTACAAATAGTTTTTATATCCTTCGTATTTACGGATTGTTTTTTTTTTTCGTCACATTTCTTGGTAAGTGACTGCATTCACAGAGTAGCTTTTCTGCATCATTGGGCATCTTTTTGTGTGATTTTGTTCAAGGAGACACTTTCCTTACTGACTGCTTCTTCCACCTCTTGAATTTAATTTTCTTTTGACGTCAACGATGTGGTCTTTGGTCCCTAACAAGTCACTAGTCCCTATTAGATTTTAACTATTAAATATTTCTATTACTCTTTAAATGTTTATTTATGCCACAAAAAATGTATAATTTGCTGTCAGTTTTGTCTCCTCTGTTCACAAACAATTTTGTATATTGTTAGAGTTTAGAGCAGTAATGGACTCTATTGTGAACTCAATTATCAACACTAACAACAAAAAATATATCTCCAAAGTTCAGTGACCACCGTTTCTTCTTTTTAATGGAAAAATAATGTCTAAAAAAACATAGCTTATTGGCGAAATATTCCTATGTTATTCGTACGGGGGATTAAAATGAGATTTATTAACATCTCTACAGCTGACGATTTACTTTTTCTTGGAGAATTTTAGTTTGATATTTGAATACCTAATATCTAACGTCATTGATTGCTGTAAAGATTATTGAAATTAGTTTTGAGATGAAAGTTATGAGAAGGGTTGTGACAATATGCGTTTAAAACCATAGATCCCGTAAATATTATAGACGAAACTACCTGATATGGTGTTTAATACTATTACCCCAGGTTTAGAACGATTCAATTCTCACCGTCTATAATATTTTCGAGATCTATTTTTACCTTCGCAGAATGCGGCAAGGTCATATTTTACCCGTCGTTTATTTATTTATCATCTTGTCAACCAAATTGCCTGAAATTTGGTGAAACAATTGGTCAATGTCCAGTGACCTGGAAGTTATAAATGATCATGACCTTGACCTTTGACCGAGTCGCTCCCAAAATTCAAGATTTTGGGAGAGACTCTGTCAAAGGTCATGATCATTTATAACTCAAAAAGTATTGAATGAAACCTAGTGGAGCGATTGGTCAATATACGGGAACCATTTTATCAGATTTTGGAAGCGATTGGGTCAAAAATCAAGGTCAAGGCTATTTGTAGCTCAATAACTCAAAAGTATTCAATCAAATTGGATGAAGTTTGATAATACAATTGGTCAATGTCTAGGAACCATCTGGTAGAATTTTGGGAGCGATCCGGTCAAAGGTCATTTATAACTCAAAAAGTATCGAACCATATTGCATGAAACTTGGTGGGACGATTGGTTATTATCCAGTTAACAGTTTATCAAATTTTGGGAGAGAACGGGTCAAAGCGGCGGCGAAGGTATGCGCTCTACCGAGTGCACGTAATCTAGTTTTAAACTGTTTTTAATGGAAAAATATTGTCTTAAAAAAATTTACTTGGGTGGTCAATTGGAACGTTCAGTATTCTGCAAGTGCTCTTTATCATCAGTCTTGTACCAGCCTGACCTGTTATTATTCCTAATTAACTTTCAACTTTCCGACTACGGTGACGTTCCTAGGTAGCTCAATAGTCGGAGAAGTTAATATCTATATTTACATTTTATAAGTCATCGTATTAAAACTTATCCATTGCTTCTTATAAAACAAATAAAAGAAAGTAATATGACATTTTATTATTTGTTTAGCAAATATCATTAACGAGGAGCTATTTATCTGACGCCATCTAGTTTGCAGAACTTCAAATTGGAAATATTCCACTCCTGTTTTCTAATATATTGTGTTTGTTTTTCAAGCAAACTTCTGTTGTTGTTGTCAAACATCTGAGAAAAACTTTGAAGTGATAAAGTTGTGAAGTCTTGAAATTAATCTCCAATGACTTTGAGAAACAATTTGAAATTAATTTCGTTTTAAAGCTAATTTTGAAAAATAAATAAAACATTTTGAAAAATGATTTACATAAATATTTTGAAAAATGATTTAAATAAATATTTTGAAAAATGATTTAAATAAATATTTTGAAAAATAAGTAAAATTAATGTTTTGTAAAATAAATATTTTGAAAAGTAATCAAGTTATAGAAAAAAATTAATCTGTTAGAAAAATGATTATGGCTACTATGAGAATTTTGCAGTCCTCGGATATTTAGGCTCACAGTTCTTGGTAATTAAGTGGGTATTAACTATTACCACAGATAATACCATATTGTCTTTGGTATTACCGTAAGTCAATCAGAAAGTTCTAAATGTCAGGATGGTTAACAATTAACACCCACTATCCGAGTACTTAAAGTATCTTAGTAATGCAACGTTCTCATCTAATAATTTTCTATAATATTATTTAGATATTTCTATTACAGTAGAACTTCTCTATAATGAAATCCTGAGTAAGTAAGGAGTACCGTATAGTAAACAAATTGTTTTTAGTCTGCCATGAAGTGGCCATCAGTTTTCTAGAAATTAATGGCCAATTCAGGGCAGACTAAAGAAAATTTGTTCACTATAGAGGCTCCTTACTCATGACACTACATTCACTATACAAGATTTCACTATTGAGTGGTCCTCCTGCACTAATTAGATATTTTAAAATAAATTTAACAGGTTGGTGGCCGAAATAAGTAGCTATATAGCTGTGGGTAATTTTTTGTCTTCGTACAATAGTGTTCGACTGAGTGAAGTTCGCAAAATAATTCCATTAGAAGTTACTGAAGTTTCTAACTATAAAATTAAACCTTCCAACTTTCAGCAGATAAGAAAATACAAATGTTTTCTCTTTTAGAAGTCGTTCTTTTGAAAGTTTTACGAATAAATCGATCGCATACTCTGATTCATTGAAGTTTCAAATGAAAAATCTACGGATAAAATACTTACATTGTCGGTAAATTAAATTTAGACATTCGAATTGATTAATGTTTCTCAAACCCACATTATTATTCAAAACTATAAAGTGGGAAAAAAACTATCATTAAATGAAATAAAAATTACTGATATTTGTACAATTGGATTTTAGTTTACAGAATATTTTTATAACCTATTGGTGGTTGTTTTAACCCTTCCCTGTGCACTTTATTTACAACTATTGGTGGTTGTTTTAACTCTTCACTGTTCACTTTATTTACAACTATTGGTGGTTGTTTTAACTCTTCACTGTGCACTTTATTTACAACTATTGGTGGTTGTTTTAACTCTTCACTGTGCACTTTATTTACAACTATTGGTGGTTGTTTTAACTCTTCACTGTGCACTTTATTTACAACTATTGGTGGTTGTTTTAACTCTTCACTGTGCACTTTATTTACAACTATTGGTGGTTGTTTTAACTCTTCACTGTGTACTTTATTTACAACTATTGGTGGTTGTTTTAACTCTTCACTGTGCACTTTATTTACAACTATTGGTGGTTGTTTTAACTCTTCACTGTGCACTTTATTTACAACTATTGGTGGTTGTTTTAACTCTTCACTGTGCACTTTATTTACAACTATTGGTGGTTGTTTTAACTCTTCACTGTGCACTTTATTTACAACTATTGGTGGTTGTTTTAACTCTTCACTGTGCACTTTATTTACAACTATTGATAGTTGTTTTAACTCTTCACTGTGCACTTTATTTACAATTATTGGTGGTTGTTTTAACTCTTCACTGTGCACTTTATTTACAATTATTGGTGGTTGTTTTAACTCTTCACTGTGCACTTTATTTACAACTATTGGTGGTTGTTTTATACTGATAATGTTAAACTTTTATGAAAGTAGTTCTCACTTTTATAAAACAGCAGCAATAAGCGCAAACATCACACATAGAGTTTCATATTCCTTTTTACTTGAATAAAGTTAGTGATTGCTAATGAATGAAAATTAAGTTACCTACTTTCTTATTCTGACGTCACAGGCACATCTTCCGTACTAAGTAACTCTCTCAGTCACATTACTGTACCTATTTATTTTCCATCTTTTATTTTGACGTCATATTCTTCTCCTTCTGACGTCATATTCTTCTTATTCTGATGTCATATTCTTCCTTTTCTGACGTCACATTCTTCTCTTTCTGACATCTTATTCTTCCCTTTTCTGACGTCATTTTCTTCTCTTTCTGACGTCATATTATTCTTATCCTGACGTCATCTTCCATACCAAGTAACTCTCTCAGTCACATTTCTGTACCTAATTATTTCTTCGTGTAATATAGTCTCTGTAGTTAATGAACACCGGCTAATGAATTACCCAATAAAAGGCACCAAATAGATGCTTTATTATGGCCATTATAGTTAATTGGGATAGAAGGACGTATCTCCCATAGTGGTTTGTTCTTCAAGTCTTTATATACGTGGATATTAGGTACCGAAGTTTATTTTAAGAATTACTAGATATTTCTTTAAGGGTTTTTGAGAAATTATTAATAAAGCATTTTGCAATGTGAAATGTGCATTTTCCATTATCCAATATTCATATCTATGTTTTATTATTCAATATGCATGTCTGTGTCTTTTATTATTTAATAATCATTTTTTTATTTTATTTTATTATCATTTAATATGCATTTCTTTGTTTCTTTAATTATTTAATATGCAACTTTTTGTTTTTTTCTATTATTCACTATGTATTTTTTTTTATTATTTACTATGCATGTCCGTATTTTTTATTATCCAATATACATGTCTGTGTTAAAAGTTATTGAAGTTTATTTCGAAATTTTCGAGTTTACAGTTGCCATAAAAATCGCATCAACTTCAAATAAACGAAGCAATACATTTTTTAACTTTTCAGATATCTTTACAATAAATTCCTTGATAGTTTTGTCATCAAATTCTCTTTAGTAATTCAAATTTGCGAAATATATGCTATTACCTAAAATAATACCAATTTACATAGAGTAAAATTGCAATTATCAGATACGAAATAAATACCAGATAAAAATTTGAATAGGTTTTAAAAACCTATTCAAATACATTCATTGTTTAGAGAACACTAAGAAAAAGTAGATAGCGATTTAAAATTTAAAATCATAAAGAGTTCTTTATGCGTACATAATATAATTACATCAAATCATATTTTAACAATCTAGGTTTATCTTAAATAGTCCATCCGTCAATTAGGTTCATACATTATTCAGTCACACTAATTTTTTAACTTAGTTTTTAACTTAGAAGTTGAATGGAGAAGTTGTGGAGTGTTTATTGAAATTTAGAATTTAACTCTAAACACTTATTTTAAAAAGATTTTATTCTGTTTCTGACTTTCCTATATAATTCTATTATTCTCTATTTCCTCTATAATTCTCATTTATATCTGTATGGAAAATTAAACATACGATTATTGGTCCATCAATCATCACTCACTAGGTATGCCTTTATGTTTTTCATCGTTTTTCATTTCAACCATGTTTATCATTTTTTTAGGCTACTTGCAGTTTTAGAGGATAGCACTGGGGTTATGCTCTTCAACTACGAGGTCTTAGATTTTGTTGTTAGGTAGACTCTTACGCTTCATTTACAAGGAACAAGGTATCACATCTCCATTTTCCTCTTCCATCCGTGAGTGCATTCACTGGTGCTTGTGTGTCTTTCCGTTACATTACTTGGTAAGTGATAACCTACATTCACGGCGTAGCTTTACTGCATCCATGAGCATCGTCACAGACAGGTGGTAGGTGACTCTGTTCATGGAGCCAGATTCCTTTCTGACTACTTCTTTGAGTCCCTTGTATTTACTTTCCTTTCGACATCAGCGATATGGCCTTTGGCTCGATGCAGACGTTAAGCTCTATTGAATTAATTATTTAATCTTACTTACGATAGTTCTATTAATATTTTCTTAGTTTTAGTTTGGGTTATTCTTTAAATGTAAAATATTTATAATTTCATCATACCTAGATATACTAACTACCTATGATTCTAAGAGACTATTCCTATAATCACAGATATTATTCATTAGATATCATTTCTCCATAATGTTTTCTATTAGAGTGATGCTGGTCATCTTTTTGATGATCGGTGGAAACCTATCCAACAATTACAGCTCTTGGATGATCAGAGACAAAAATGAATATGAAGGTAAGTCATAACTCTATTGGTAGGACCAGATACCGGAATGAATAGGGTGAAGCAGGCAAATTGCGGCACACTAACTAACTTCGGCCTCAAACCACAGAAACGCTAATAGAATTCAAAGCTTCAAAACACTCGTAAAAGTAATGAATTATAATAAGTATTACGCTTCTTTTGATATGCAAAATCTCTATATTATTTCAGTTCTGCAGGTTTTAGAGACTCAAGAAAAAAAAACCTACACACGTAGGGTTTTTTAAGACTTTCCACCAGACTTTTTGCTAAGCTCCTGCTACTTTTTCCACGAGAATATAAGAAAAAACTATATAAATATTATTTATTTTTGTTGGTACCTATTCATGATAATTCAGGTATCACGTGTCGGCGCCATTATACCTATATTTTTATTAAGAGCATTTCTAAGAGTAACGAATACACTAATATTACACAAATGTTTTGAAGCGATTTAGGACCAATTTATCTAAAATTGAATTTCGACTGCACTGCCCCTTTGAATTTGTTTCTATTTCAGATTACGATAACCAAGTCTTCGTAGCAGACTATGCAAGAAAACTCTTAGGTGTTCTTAAGTCCGAGAGATCCATTAATGGTTTGATCTACACAATCAACAGGTCTATCGGCAGTGGAAAACTTGACATCAAGCAAGTAAGATTCTTGTCAAAAAGAGATCTAAATATATATTTTTTTAATTATGCTTTTAAGAAATGATTAAGTTTTATTTTACTATTAATATCTATCGATTTATAAACCCAGTTGCCTTGTTTTGAAGCTGTGTAGTGAATGAAAGAGAAGGGGAGTAACGTTTATGTATTGTCTTTTTCATTTTTTCCATGATTATAATTTTTTAACTATTTGCAGTTCTAGAGGACAGCGCTAGGGTTATTCTCTTTAACTACGAGGTGGTCTTAGATTTTTTTGTTAGGTAGGATCGTAGGCTTAATTCTCTATCACCTCTTCATTTCCCTCTTCCATCCGTGAGTGCAGCCAACGATGCTTGTTCCCTTTTCGTTACAATCCTTGGTAAGTGACTGTATTTACGAAGAAGCTTTTCTTCATCCATGAGTATTGTCTCAAACTGTGCTAGGTGACTTTGTTCATGGAGCCACTTTCTTTTCTGACTGCTTCTTCTAAGTCCTTGTACTCAATTTCCTTTTGACGTCAGCGATATGGCCTTTGGTTTCGAATCAGACGTTAAACACCTACTAAGATTAAATTCTCGATTTATCAATAAAGAAATAAAGTTTGTTCAAAGGTTTACTACTCTTTAAATGTTAACAGGGCCTTGTGAATGACACGTTGAGTTGTTTCGAAAAATGCAAAGATCTTGTGCCTGAAATTGTGTTGCGGTACGTAACTTACATGGAGATGAGCGTGAGGGACCACGTTATTATCACTAGCTTGTGCGGGTGAGAAAAACTTAAATAAACCTTCTAACTCTTACAAATTTACAATTATTGGTTGTCGTTTCTACCATTCACATACAAAATATGCAATAATTGTTATATTAACATACAGAAAGACTAATACAAGTTAATTGAGAGATGATGTTTTTGTAATGATAATTAATATTCAAATAAATTAAGTCTACAAACTAACTGACCAGTTGTCCACAGAGTGTTGCCCTGTGTGGCAAAGTGCAAGGAGCACTTAGGACACAAACTGCAGCAGTTCGCCACCTACACCTACAGGGTGACTATAGTGGCGGAGGTGCACCAGACTGTTATTAACCAGTATTGTCACGATGGTAGAGTGGACCAATTTAATGGTGAGGCAATTCTAATGACCAACGGTATGTTATTAATTTTTAATTACAGATAAAGCTCTTAGAATGCCCAGTACATGTAGTGGAAAAGCGTTCGTTGTAACGATCAGCGTTCGTTGTAACGATACATCATAAGTTTAGTTGGGGATTTAAACTGTAAGTTTTCTTTGACAGCATTTCAAAGAAACTCTAATGAAGGTAAACAATCTCAGATTATTATTAAAGGATCATTTTAATGAAAATCTTTCAGGCCGTTAGAACGAACAATTTTTCTTCTTTTACATTCAAAGATCGTGCACTATAAGATATATATAATCGAAAATATAGAACCATCTAATAACTCTGTACTTACTCAATTTTCCTTTTTCAGCTGCCCTGTCTCAGACCTCTCACGCATGTGCCAAACACCTCCTGAACGTGTACGTGTACTGTGTAGGTGGGGAAATTGGCCTCCACTACTTCTCCTTCGGGTCCATCCTCAGGAGAATAAACGAGAAGCAAAAGTTCTGCCAGTGAGTGAATTGGTCTGTGAAATTCCACCAAATTCTATGAAATTCAACCAAATTCTATGAAATTCAACCAAATTCCATGAAATTCAACCAAATTCCATGAAATTTTACCAAATTCCATGAAATTCTACCAAAATCCATGAACTTCTACCAAAATCCATGAAATTCTACCAAAATCCATGAAATTCTACCAAAATCCATGAAATTCTACCAAAATCCATGAAATTCTACCATAATCCATGAAATTCTACCATAATCCATGAAATTCTACCATAATCCATGAAATTTTACCATATTCCATGAAATTTTACCATATTCCATGAAATTTTACCATATTCCATGAAACTCCACCAAATTCCAGCAAATTTCATGAAATTTTAGCAAATTGTATTTTAAGTCTTGAGGGAATATATAAAGATAATATTTTAACCTTATATACAGAGTCATACTAGTCATTAAGGTTGTGACCATATGCATTTGAATTCATATATATTTAGAATATCATAGACGAAATGAAATGGTATCGAATACTATATAACACTGGCTGAGAACCATCAAATATTCATTAATTCTCTCTGTCTATAATATTTTCGTGATCTATTAAATTAAAAGCATATTGTCACAAACGTACTCACACCCAGTATTTAAATAAATGGCATCTATGTTTTCTTTTTACAGAAAGTCAGTTGGGACCCAGCAATGTTTGATAGAGAAGTACAACGAGCACAAAAACTGTACGGGACCTTTAAATGATTTGGTGATAAGAAATTCTGCTGCAATCAAATCTAAAATTGACTGTAGAAAATATGCCTTAGATAGGGAAATGCTAGGCCTGTAACTAGCATGCTAGGGCTGCAGAGTGCTTTGTACTTGATATCTAGAGTGCTTTGTACTTGATATCTAGAGTGCTTTGTACTTGATATCCAGAGCGCTTGGTACTTGGTATCCAGAGTGCTTGGTACTTGGTATCCAGAGTGCTTGGTACTTGATATACAGAGTGCTTGGTACTTGATATCCAGAGTGCTTGGTACTTGATATCCAGAGTGCTTGGTACTTGATATACAGAGTGCTTGGTACTTGATATCCAGAGTGCTTGGTACTTGGTATCCAGAGTGCTTGGTACTTGGTATCCAGAGTGCTTGGTACTTGGTATCCAGAGTGCTTGGTACTTGGTATCCAGAGTGCTTGGTACTTGGTATCCAGAGTGCTTGGTACTTGGTATCCAGAGTGCTTGGTACTTGGTATCCAGAGTGCTTGGTACTTGGTATCCAGAGTGCTTGGTACTTGGTATCCAGAGTGCTTGGTACTTGGTATCCAGAGTGCTTGGTACTTGGTATCCAGAGTGCTTGGTACTTGGTATCCAGAGTGCTTGGTACTTGATATACAGAGTGCTTGGTATTGGATATCCAGAGTGCTTGGTATTGGATATCCAGAGTGCTTGGTATTGGATATCCAGAGTGCTTGGTACTTGATATCCAGAGTGCTTGGTACTTGATATCCAGAGTGCTTGGTACTTGATATCCAGAGTGCTTGGTACTTGATATCCAGAGTGCTTGGTACTTGATATCCAGAGTGCTTGGTACTTGATATCCAGAGTGCTTGGTACTTGATATCCAGAGTGCTTGGTACTTGATATCCAGAGTGCTTGGTACTTGATATCCAGAGTGCTTGGTACTTGATATCCAGAGTGCTTGGTACTTGATATCCAGAGTGCTTGGTACTTGATATCCAGAATGCTTGGTACTTGATATCCAGAATGCTTGGTACTTGATATCCAGAATGCTTGGTACTTGATATCCAGAATGCTTGGTACTTGATATCCAGAATGCTTGGTACTTGATATCCAGAATGCTTGGTACTTGATATCCAGAATGCTTGGTACTTGATATCCAGAATGCTTGGTACTTGATATCCAGAATGCTTGGTACTTGATATCCAGAATGCTTGGTACTTGATATCCAGAATGCTTGGTACTTGATATCCAGAATGCTTGGTACTTGATATCCAGAATGCTTGGTACTTGATATCCAGAATGCTTGGTACTTGATATCCAGAATGCTTGGTACTTGATATCCAGAATGCTTGGTACTTGATATCCAGAATGCTTGGTACTTGATATCCAGAATGCTTGGTACTTGATATCCAGAATGCTTGGTACTTGATATCCAGAATGCTTGGTACTTGATATCCAGAATGCTTGGTACTTGATATCAAGTTTATTCTGATTAATTTTCCTCTAATTTTAAAAAATATGTTTGTTCCTTTAATATTTTCTAATAAATAGACTCCACTTTAGGTAGCTACGAAGTAAGTAGGTATTTAGGTTTTATTTCAATAAACCATTTCAAACAACTATTGTGTGAACAAAACAAGCTCCATTGTTCATATTTTAATGGTGGCTCTGTTCTTTATATTGTTTCTTTTGTAGCGAATAAATAGCAGCTGTTTTCTTCTGAGCTTTTCGGCTAAATTTATAATTTTGTTATCGTCTTACGTATTATTTCACGACGCTATATTTTGTAATATTGTGCTGTAACTTCATATTTTACTAATATCTTGGTTTCTTTAACCAAAATTGTAACTGAAATTTACGTAAAGCATACCCACTATTCTATGGATGAGGTAGACTTTTTGTGAAATAATTCCCAAATCAGCATGTTTACTTTGTTTCACTGTGGTAGAATCTTAGACCATTGTGAATAGTCAATAAATCTCTTTTTAGCACATTGGTTTGTATTTCGAATGAGGAGGGGGGGTGGACGGATAAATCAGGATGGATGGAAATTGAAAGTTCCGTGCACGTAGCGCCCGAATGTATTTTCGCGCACTGCCCATCGCTCTTTGATATGTTGTTTTGGGCTCAAGAATGCCATTCCTGTGTTCGCATTCACCAGCTCTGCTTCACATCTGAATACCAATGTCTCAAAAATGGGAAAAATAATCCCCCGGAATATCCCAGATAGATGGATCCTCTGTAAGCCGATATTCGTCCATTGTGAGAACCATGCCAATGACCTGCTGAAAAGATTCCCGCCTATGAATGACCGCGTGTTAGCAGAGAAAGTTATAGTGGGGCCATCGATGAACCAGTCCTCCTAATCTTCTTACATCCTTCAGCTCCATGTTCCAAAACCATTTAAAAAGCCTCTTATCAAAATATTACCTGAATTTGTGTGAGTTATCCTCATTAATAATTTACAAATTCATCTGAGCTTTCAGGAAGATTCGACTGAGGTAATTTTTCCTGTTCGCTTTTCATATCTTTTAGATCGGTCTCTCGATATAAAATCCCAATAGAGTTTCTTTGAAGTCTCGCCTTATTGGGGCTTAAATTTTATGGTGTGAAAATGGAGACGTTTCTCTTTGGAGGCAATACCTTCTTCTCTCCATTTTGCTCCTCTGTGGAAAGAATTGGAAGTGCGTAATAAGAGATTATTTCCAATTTTTGAAAGAAAGCTTTTTGATATAGAAGAAATTTGAGCTACCTGTGCTAAATTACGCTCAAGATAGAACATTTCTGTATATCGTAGTATATGATTTGATGTTTTATCTACTTTTACAATTAATCTGTGATTTTTATATCAATAAAATTATACAAGTAAAATCAGTCTTTATTTGATAAAAGTTATTTGAAACTTCGTTCAAATTTTATTATTTGGATCTAGTTTTTTTAAGTTTGCAATATAATTAAATGTATGCTAGAGGTAAACTAACAAATTTATGTCTAATTTCCGAATTCCAGTTTTCTTCAATCTATTTTACGGAATGGTTATATCCCTGGAGCGTTGAAAAGCTTTTTAACTTCACAAAGAAATCACGGTTTATTATGCATACTGATCCGCTGGAAACTTTTTACATTATCCACATCAATTAGGTAATTTAGGAATATTTACTACAAATGAATCTCGTTACATATTCAAGTCTAAACTTTGGTAAATCACGGCTCTAATAATTCAGTGGCGGCCAAATGAATGCGAAATCAAGACCATATCTATTAATCTTCAAGATAGAGTAAAAAAGAATTCCTCCACATTCATCTCTCGTGCATCCTCCATTTATTATTCTACAAAGAATGGTTTTGCATTTAAAATTCCAAATTATCCCCTGAATCATTCTCTAAAATCAAACTACGGTCCCGCAAGAGTTTCCAACTGAAACTTTGTGTCTCAAAAGAAATTAATTATTCAGATGAATTTAAAAATTGAAGTTAGAGGAGTGTTTGACATTCAAAGTACCTCTTGAGTTTGGTGAATTATGCAAGAGACGAGAAACTCTGTGATGCGAATGAAGAGATTGTTAGACTGACTCTGGAGTTAGAGGGAGAGATGCTTCCAGTGGAGATTGTTAGACTGACTCTGGTGTTGGAGGGAGAGATGCTTCCATTGGAGATTGTTAGACTGACTCTGGAGTTAGAGGGAGAGATGCTTCCAGTGGAGATTGTTAGACTGACTCTGGAGTTAGAGGGAGAGATGCTTCCAGTGGAGATTGTTAGACTGACTCTGGAGTTAGAGGGAGAGATGCTTCCAGTGGAGATTGTTAGACTGGAGTTGGAGGGAGAGATGCTTCCAGTGGAGATTGTTAGACTGACTCGGGAGAATTTTGAAGTTTTTGGTAACTGACTAACTGAACTAGTTGCTGAAGTCAAATATTTTTGCCGACTGTAGATTAAAATGCCCTATCGTGATTTTAGTTACTAATAGTTTTTAATTAGACTCCATATAATTGTCTTCACCATATTGAACCTACATTGAAGAAATGAATTCAATATTTGTCACTTCCGAACCATTTGTTAGAAAATGTTCCTTACATTTCAATATCATTTTCTCATTGTTTTATGCCCTGAAAGTATGGATGGGCAGCTTCCAATTCATTTTGAAACCTTTTCGATAATCTGTTCATGACATCCGTATCCAAGGGACTATTCAATTGCTATTTTAACGAGTATACGAGATAGGACTGTAAAATTCGTATGCTTTTATTAGAAGAAATAATCTATAGAAATGTGCCGATAATGTCCAAAATTAGAACATAGTACGATAAGAATTAAAAAATTTGGTAGTTAATTGGGTAAACTTAGCTTCAACTGAGATCGTCGAAACTATACTTCCTTTTCTGTTATTTTATTAAAATTTGAAAATATAGTATCATATAAAATTTTATATTGAAATATATGAATATAATATATTGGAAATTAAATAGAAATACTTGCATTGACTTATTTAACATAAAAATATAACATTAGTTAGACTATTTTCCTTATTTTAAATAAGACTACAATTTTTTAGTTTTTTAATAAAGAAATAAAAGTAAAAAAATTCAAACAATTTTTTTTGCGAGAAAATCATGAGTGGAATATGTGAAAAAACGGCTAAATTATAACTAATTGATGAGTAACTATGATAAATAAAATATTTATTATTTAATTGCCAGTACGTATTTAATAAAATGACAGGAAGGGAAGAATAGCTTCGACGATTCGGTCGAAGATTAAATGCACCTTTACAATTGTTTTCTTCAAAAAATAAAAAGATTAATTGAAATATAAATTAATGGAACAATTTAAAGTAAAATCAATCTTTATGATAAAATTTTGTCGGTTCCAAATAAATATTCCATAGGAAGATAATATGTTTGTAAAAATTCTTTAATATTTTAGTCATTGAAATTTTCATCAGTAGTTTTAATTTTATTAATTTATTAATTATTGATGAAGTAAATAGGGTAAGTTCTGAGTTATAAAACGGTTCCGTATTATCGATTGTGTGACAAAATTATTTAACTTTTATTTTAACTTGTATCCATGATACCTGAATTTAGTATCATGGATACCAATCAAATAACGAGATAAATAATAACCAATATATTTTTTTCTTATGTGACCTAAAATGTGGAACCGTCCAATAACTAGGGAATTACCTTCAAATAGGCATGACAAGGAATCGCCACCTGGAATATATTGTCCATGCATACTAATTCCAAATTCGGGAATTAAACTATTTGAATAGATTAGTTCGTGAATGAAGCAATTAAGAAACAAATTGAAATAGTGTTACAAACTAACTTCTCCATTTTACCTGATTTAATTGATGACCTTTCTTGATTAATTGGTACAGTGATTAGTCCTTATTTTCAAACGTAGTACTAATTAGACTCAGAGAGAAATGAGTTTTACTTTAGAATCTAATTGGATTGAGTTAAATTCTGAAGATAAAAATCTATAGGTATTTGTACTGTACTGCGCTAAAAGTTTAAATCAATGAGTTATTTATGAAAAAAAAAACATTTGCATGTAAGTGATGTTTAAATCTAGCATATATCTGCGGTCACATATCTGAAAAAATATATGGCGAATTTTGTAATTAAATAATATAAAATTTAAATTTTTTTTGTAAAGAATAAGTTAACGGTTGAAAATCAAGTAATGGATCTGTTCTGCGCCATTTGCCGATTTTCACAATCTCGAGAATACACTGCGCGCTTTTAATTACCTATTGCCAACGTGCGTTAATGATTTCAGTACCTATGTTTTTTTATGAAATTAGTATTCGATTTCATAAAAACATACTTTTTTATCAACAAAAACTCTAGGTCATAAGTAGGGTTGTGACAATATGTGTTTAAAATCATAGATCCTGAAAATATTGAATTGAAGACTATTCAATCGTTCTAAAAAACGATATATAGAATTCGATACCATTTCATTTCGTTTCGTCTATGATATTCTTAAGACCTATGATTTTAAGCGTATATTGTCACAACCCTAGTCATAAGTCCATGTCCACATGTGAATCAATGTTCTCGTAGCCTGCTATAATTTGTAGAGTAAAGGGAACTATCCTTTGAGTTAATGAAAGTAATCTTTGACTTTCTCTGTATCCACTTTCCTTTCTGACTCCTTCTCCTAGTCCTTTGTATTTAATTTCTTGCCGACATCAGCGATATGGCCTTTGGTTCCAAAGCAGACGTTAAACCCCTACTAAAATTACAAATAATTATTTTGTCCATCTGTACGGAGGTAGGTTGAATTACATTCCTAGTTACCGGACTGTTCCACATTATCAATCATATAAAAAAAAGTATTCTGTAATGCATGAGTAGA
Source organism: Caprella mutica (assembly GCA_947561585.1). NCBI lineage: Eukaryota > Metazoa > Arthropoda > Malacostraca > Amphipoda > Caprellidae > Caprella > Caprella mutica. The sequence continues at coordinate 87,066 of CANNZV010002797.1, read as the reverse complement.
ATAACGAATTATAATTACTATATTCTTTTTCTTATATGCTGTACATAATATCAATCAATCTAAATTGTTATTAATAATTAATGTGACCGTATTTCAGTGTAAATTTTATTTGATTAATTTTACCATTTTTAGAAAGTTGGAAAAAAAGTTATGCAATGAAAATTAGGCCTATATAACCATGATTGTTAACAATTGGTTTAATTCTAAATCACTCAGTTTTTCATGAACATTTTATACTGTAATTTGTTATTATTTTTTAAAATCAAAATATAATTCTTTCGAACAATCGAATTGTGTTCATGTTCAAAAGCCAAGACATTCAACCAGTAGCACTTACTGATTAGATTTTCGAAACACTGGCAGCTAACGCTAGTGTCTACAATCTGAAAGGGAAAAGATATCACACGTTATCGTAGGGATTTAATAACACCAAAGATTTCTAACACGTGTCACAGAGGTGACAATTGACACGTGTGACAATTGACACTTGTCATAAAGGTGTCAGGTGACACGGCTCTGATAGGCAATCTTGGGGTGCCAGGCATATAATTTTAGGGTAAAATACTCAATTATTGAATGCATCTGATTACCGAAGAATGATTACTGACTTTTTGTTTTTATTGTTAAGTTTGTTACAGATAAATAAAGTTATTTAAATTAGGTAATCCAAATTAGGTAATTCAAACTAGGTAATTCAAACTAGGTAATTCAAATTAGGTAATTCAAATTATGCAGTTAAAATATGGTAATTCAAGTTACCTAATTCAAATTAGGTAATTCAAATTAGGTAATCCAAATTAGGTAATCCAAATTAGGTAATTCTCAAATACAGAGTATCTCATTCCTGAATATAGATTGCAAATTTTGAAGAGAAAGTGGTATGTAATCTCCTTAGATCTTCCCTTTGATCCTACAGTAGGATCTTAGTGGTCCTACAGTGGGAACTTTGTGATCCTACAGTAGGATCTTAGTGATCCTACAGTGGGATCTTTGTGGTCCTACAGTGGGATCTTTGTGGTCCTACAGTGGGCTCTTTGTGGTCCTACAGTGGGATCTTTGTGATCCTACCGTAGGATTTTTGTAATCCTACAGTAGGATTTTTGTGATCTACCAGTGATATCTATGTGATCCTATAGTAGGATCTTAGTGATCCTACAGTGGGATCTTTGTGGTCCTACAGTGGGATCTTTGTGGTCCTACAGTGGGCTCTTTGTGGTCCTACAGTGGGATCTTTGTGATCCTACCGTAGGATTTTTGTAATCCTACAGTAGGATTTTTGTGATCTACCAGTGGTATCTATGTGATCCTATAGTAGGATCTTTGTGATCCTATAGTGGGATCTTTGTGGTCCTACAGTGGGATCTTTATGATCCTATAGTGGGATCTTTGTGATCCTACCGTAGGATTTTTGTAATCCTACAGTAGGATTTTTGTGATCTACCAGTGGTATCTTTGTGGTCCTACAGTGAGTTATTTTTCTGCCGCAATGTGCTAAGGCCGTCTCGGAAATTCTTTAAAGAACCCAAAGTCGCTTTGCAAACCTATCTATTCCAAGTCCCTTCAGTCAAATCCCCTGTGAATTCCTATTTACATTCTTAACTGATGGTATTTGCACATATTCATGGCATGTGTTCTCCTTCTAAATCCTGTAACTTTAGCTTTAGATGTAGTCGCTTTAATCATGTTCCTTAATCTTTTAATCTTGACCCAAAATTGATAACATGAACTCATCTTCAACCCTAATTGAACTGACAAATTTTGAGATGATTCTTTATACAATGATATTTAGGAAACCATAAGCTCGAATTATATGATTATTTGTCAGTTAATGGCTTTTATTATATTAATGTACTGGACAAAATTTTATTTACCTCAGATTGATATGAATAGTGTTATTATATTGAATGAATTTGGTTTGTCGAGCTTAAACTTCTCTGTCAGTTTTGTAAGGGTTAAAGATAAATAAAGTGCATTGTTATTTGCAATATTATACAGTGTGTCCGGAAAAATGTATCCACTGCCTTAAGTTTGCATTATTCATCATTTCACCATAGATACCATAGATACGTATCATAGATACGTAGATTAATATTAATGAATTATAAATGGTAATTATACGATTTTTTCGATGACAATGGATACATTGTTTGCGGATACACTGTATAATTACCTTCGCAAAATCTCAAAAGGTTTTGTATTGATTGGAATTTATTTGTAATCTTGTTATTCGTATAACTCAAAAGAAAATTTAAGACAAAATCCGATATGAAGTCCAACATTGAAATATTTTAACAGCGAAAAACACCAAAACAAGACGGTTTTTCGTAAATAAAAAAACCTTAATAAACGGTAGCGTCCACCATTTTTTGATGGTAGTTTTTTGGGTGACTCACAAGTCATAGCCGCTATTCCATCAAGGCAGGGTAACCTAATGGCCATGGGAATGGCACTTTGCATGCCACTATAAACACAGGAACCACTGAGAAACTTAATGGCGTCTTCTGCGATTTTCTACCTAGCTTTTAGCATGTTATTAGGAAGAGCAGAACGGGTTCCTTTGCTATTGGGTAAGTTCTTAATTATCGGTCAGTTCCATATTTTCGGACACGTAAAAAAAACGATATAATAATAATTATTTAATTTTATTTTTTATTGGTATCCATGATAATTATTATTATATCGTTTTTTCTTACGTGTCCGAAAATATGGAACTGACCGATAATTAAGAACTTACCCTAGTAGAAAGTTTCAATCTCTGGCAAATGATTTTTTGAAATTTTATATTTCGAAGATAAACATTTAATTATTTCTCCTTTCAAGTAGTTTAAGTATTCAGTCCAGACTCCTGATCTGGACTTTCAAAACGAAAGTGATTCTTTCAAACATTAATTCTCTTCTGAATATGCACGCGTTTTCTTTACAGGGTGACCCACAAAAAAATGTACATAACTTTGAATTAATATAAATATTGTATTTGAAAATAATTAGAAACTAGAGTTGAAGTAAAATGAAAATTAGTTTTTTTTGTATCCATTATAACACTATCATTGCTTAAGATTCATTATTTATTTATAAATGCAATATCTATATTAATTCAAAATTGAGTAAACAATTTTCTGGGTCACCCTGTATATTAAAGCAATTTTGGTTGCCGATGGGGGGTCATCTGTCAACACTTTGTCCACGCTTTAGTACTTTCCATCCAAGCCTTTCATTCCGAAGTCATTTTCCTAAATCTTTTGTAAATGAAGAGTAAGAAATGACCATACTTAACTGGGAAAGTTCCTTGTAAATATTTTTCTTTTCTACAATAGATTCCCAGCCTCAATTCAAAAGGAAGTCCCTCTTTTTATTATTATGACAGAAAGCATCTTAGCTGTGAGAAATAAATGTCCATTGGTTTTTGTATCATACTGGATAAATGGTCATAGGAAAACTTACGACAAGGTCCATTATATTCAGCGTATTATGCTATGAAAAGGATCACCAACTGTTACGACTTTATCGCAGAAGCAAGGGCAACATATAAATATTTAATCTAAATGCATATAATCTAATGCATATACAATTATTTTAGTTTAAGCAATGAAAACACTCATTTAACTTTTCGAGTCATATTAAATTATTTTTTTGAAATAGTACAGCTGTCTCCAAATAATTTCAATTGGTAAGCCACGTTCTTATATTTTTTCTACACAAAATGTTGTAAATAACAAGAATAGACAATCTCAGTGTCCTGATCTCTGTGTTGTATACTTTAGTGTTTGTATACTTTAGTGTTTGTATATTTTATAGTGTTTGCATTGGGTGAACAAAATATATCAGATAAAATATTTAAATAGGTTAAACAACATGAAACTGTTTAAGATATATTATAGATAAATTGTATAGACATTTAAAGAAGTCTATTCAATACGCCCTTTTCTTATTCGAATAAACCCTTTCTCCAAATCTTTTTCTGATGGTGAATTTCCAAGCATATTTAAAACTGCTAAAATAGTACCGATTTTTAAAGGGGGGAATGCAGAAAATATCAGTAATTACAGACCAATATCTATTCTGAATAATCTGTCAAAAATATTTGAGAAATGCATATATAAAAGATTATATAATTATCTTTCTAGTAATAACCTGCTAACTGATAGACAATTCTGCTTTAGAGAGAACAAATGCACGATGCAGTGTGATGGTTCCCCCTGTGGGTTATCTCATCAACTGTGAAACCTTATAACGGTCCACTGTATGGGTTACGTGTGATTAGAATCTTACTCTGTATCAGATTCTTATCTTTCAGATTCCTTTTTCTCAATATATCTCTTTCTACTAAATACTCATGGTACCATGCCCTAGAACCACCTTGCCAATATGGTACCGACCTCAGGCCTCTGGTCCATGCTTAACTGTATTTAGGATAATAACGAGTTTGAATAAAACTTTAAAGAGATTATATTCTATTGTCAAGCAAATATAAATGCACTGTTCACTTCACTAAAACACTCACAAGTAATGGTCTCACTAACTAAGACTTGAGATTAGATGTTTATCTCATGCGAGCCAATTGGTAACTGACTTTGAATGTTCCTTACACACAATCATATAGGTTTGTGATAGCAGTTATGCATACACAATTGATGTGTTTGCATCACCACATCGCTCCCCCCTTCCGAAAATTTCAAAGTTACAATTCACATTTTTCCAAAACTGCCAGCTGGTCTGTCCACCCATTGTTACTCTATATTTAACAATGTTCAGACGCGCACGCTGTTAGTGGAAACATGTGTATTGGATCTCTTGAAATTTCTCGAACCGGCTATAAGTATATTATTAGCAAATTGAAGAATATAATCTTAATTCATTCTAGAAATATTTCAGACTAAAGTGCATTCATAAAATTTTCATAAAATTTTTATCTTACCTATACAATCTTAATTTTCGCTTTAACAATATTTTTATTTATTACTAAATATTCTAAGTTATTCCTACCTAATATGTCTCAGTTCAAAATAAATAATTTTTTCATTTTATAAATGTAAAAACTTGCCTAATCTATTTGACTCGCCCCTCCTAATATTTAGAATATTATTCTAAATATTATCAGAGTCCTTGATCACTCCAATATATTACACATAGTTGTTATTTCATTTACATTTAAAAAAAAATTTATAATTTTTTTTTTAATTAGGAGGCCCTAAAAGCTTTACTCTTTCTCGGGCCTTATAGTCTTTTGTATGTAATAAATTTGTGAGAACAGGGAGGCCTCGGCCCTGTTCTATGTAGATGTAAAGAGGCTATAAGATTGAATAAATAAATAAACCGCTGAACGCAACTCATCCATTGGCAGTTTTGCTCGTTTTCAAATGAGTTTTTGCTTACCAGTTTATTTTTCTATAAAGTTGCATGAGAACTTCTCCAATACTTACCACACGCAGAATTCCATCGTATGAAATCAAATGCGAACTTCCCTGCCCGATGAAATTCTTCTTTCCACTTAAAGGGCCATTAACTTCTTATAATTATTTATTGTAAGTTGTATATTTTATTGAACACTATTAACGGTGAAAAATGTAGGGACTTTGCTCACATTAGTTCTCATATAAAACTCATGAAAAGAAAAAGAACATCCTCCTAAAATATCACTTTCGGATCTTGTTTGAAATTCACGAGCCACCATATTTCAATAATGAAAATTTGCAAAATTAGTAGCTAATTAAATTAAATTCCGCCCTTTAGGTTATTGTGACTAGTAAGTAATTAAATTAAATTCCGCCCTTTAGGTTATTGTGACTAGTAACTAATTAAATTAAATTCCGCCCTTTAGGTTATTGTGACTAGTAACTAATTAAATTAAATTCCGCCCTTTAGGTTATTGTGACTAGTAAGTAATTAAATTAAATTCCGCCCTTTAGGTTATTGTGACTAGTAACTAATTAAATTAAATTCCGCCCTTTAGGTTATTGTGACTAGTAACTAATTAAATTAAATTCCGCCCTTTAGGTTATTGTGACTAGTAAGTAATTAAATTAAATTCCGCCCTTTAGGTTATTGTGACTAGTAACTAATTAAATTAAATTCCGCCCTTTAGGTTATTGTGACTAGTAACTAATTAAATTAAATTCCGCCCTTTAGGTTATTGTGACTAGTAACTCCTCGGGTAGAACATCAGAACTATTTACCGTCCCTCCTCGTCCACCCTGACAAATAGTATCACAATAAATACATGAGACCTCCATTATTGGCCAAATATATGGACACTTTATAGTGTCTTTATCCTACTCTTCCTCCTATTTATGTCAGATAATAGACATATTATCTACACTGAGCTGAGAATTATTATATTGCTTTGGTTCTATCTGTGTGTTGCTTACAGTGTTTATTTTAATTGGTAGCTTTAATTATTATATTCTTTTTCTTATATGTTCGAAAATATGAACCAGTCCGATAACTCGGAACTTACCCCAGTGAAGATTTTTTAAATACATTAAAAAAGTTATACTCCAGAATTGCTTTAATTCTTTAAATAACGTACACTATTTCACTATATAGAGTTATACCTATTGATGAACATGGAATAAACGTTCTGAATGACATATGCATTTCCAAATTCAAAGACGTGAATTAATCAATGTTTCACTTTGTAAAGACCCATAGAATCTATATATACCTAACATATCATCTATCAATGCATTCCATATGACACGCTGTCACCTCAACTGGAATAGGTGGGAATATTCCCGATTGGTGACTATGAATCCACACTTCGCTGGAATGATTTATTGTGAGTTTGGAATTGGTCCGATGAACTTGTCCCATAACTCATTTAACGATGTCCTACACCGTCCCTGGGGTAGCTTGTGAATAAGATACATGGAGTAGCTTGTGAATAAGATACATGGAGTAGCTTGTAAATAAGATACTTGGAGTAAATAAGATATATGGGGATAAAATAACTTTGTAACTATTGACGACAATCAGCCTATTTACGATATATTTTGAACGCAAGTTTAGCAACTCCTCGGTAAGAACACCGGGTACATATGTTCAAAATGCCAACTCCAACACTAGTGTCAACAGTGAAGTCAATCACACGAGTCATTACTAATATGAAGAATAAGGAATACAGTTTTGGAGGAAAGAACGGCTTTTCAAAATAATTACTAGGTGAGCCAACGAGAAAAGAATACTCTGAAACCGTGCGAAAAAATGTGATGAAAATTAAAGAGCTGTTGGGAAAGTGAAAATAAAACAACAAAAACGGTAAAAGAAAGAATGTAGAAAAATATAATTTTAAATGTAGTCCTATCTAATGTTTGAAAGTCATTCCAAAATTAAATACAATACCAGATATGTCATCTTCTAGAATATATTCCCTTAAGCTGTGTAAGTTCTGTTCAAATTAGAAACGGTGAAATTTGAGCCAATTGCAATTCTGGAGACGTTTCTGAATTCTTTATGTAAGTCAGGCCGCTACAACTGAAAATAGTGTCAAAGTTGGGCTTCTTTAATTTGGACTTTGTGACTGGGAAATTTGTGGGTTACTCCAAAACAGAGTTTGAGTTTTCTTTTAATTAGTTAGGGTGACTCAGACTGCATAACTCAGTTTGAAATGTTGGCAACAACTTCTTCATATGAAACATTAAATATTATTGACTGGACATTTTCATTATAATTATTATAATCCTGTAAATGATATTTAAACTTACGAATGTATTCACAAACTAATCTTTTATATTAACTAATTTAACTATTATGTTAATCTTCTAAATGATTTCAACTACTGAACTTTAAGCCTTAGGTTATAATTGATTTTTAAAAGTTTTAGTCGATATATAATTTTCATGATAAGTTTGAGTTACTTATTTCTTATGTTCTATTATTTAACGAGTTATTTCCGATGTTTTTATTTTATTTTAATCAAATTAAGTTAAATTGAGGAAATATTCTGAACAGTTCATTCAAGTTATTATTTATTTATTTGCCTTCACGTCACAATGAATTATTTTACCTTGCCATTATAATTTTATGCTATATCTTCTCTATATATATATATTATAGGTTACAATAATCACTATATTTCGGAATAGTGATTGATGTTCATTATAATGTACGATTATTTTTAACTCTCCAAACAATTTTTTGGGGAAATATTTCAATTATTTTTGAAAAAACCTAAGTCTTGAAATAAATAAGACTTCAAAGTAAACAGCAATCACATAATTTAATTAACTATTAATTGCAAATATGATGAAGAAGATTGTTAATAGATAATGCAAAGTTAGACAGCTACTCAAGAAACACGAAAAAATTTAGTTATTCTGTATTGTATAAGTAAGAGAATGTAGAACATTTCAAAACAAAATTTTTCTTAACACTGCGGAAAAAAGCGGTTAGTTGAGTGTTTTTACGATAAAAAAAATATTTCCAATGTGATTTTTTTTTCATTGGTAAAAGAACGCAAGTGTAAACGGGCTAAAATAGGACATCTACGACGAGTAGTAAAGGATCTTAGAGTAATGTAAAGGATTCAACAGTTACGGGAGAAGTAGTACGGCTCTGTAAGCAGAACTAGAAAACAGAGCAGCCATTGTACAGACTCATCAGAACTCTTTGTCTGAGGTAGAGGGCATGGTTGAAGAAAAGCTACTCCACATTACTGAATTACAGGCATAGAACGTACGTAATATTCTCTAAAATCTACTTACTGTGAATTGTGAACATATAACAAGTAACAAAACATAATAGTGCAAAATGAATATAAAAACAATATTGCATATACTTCCTTGTGTATTATTCAGCATATTGTAACAATCATTAATTATTTATGTAAATGCAGTAACCATATCTATCTTCAAAAATAAGTTGGTATTAATGGTGGGTAGGTAGCAAATTAATATTTGTTTCGTTACTATTTTAATATGATTAAATCATTTATATGGTAGCTGTGAATCATTAGGTATATTTCCCACATAGAGGAATGTGCTGCTGTGAATCATTAGGTATATTTCCCACACAGAGGAATGTGTAGCTGTGAATCATTAGGTATATTTCCCACATAGAGGAATGTGTTGCTGTGAATAATTAGGTATATTTCCCATATAGAGGAATGTGTTGCTGTGAATCATTATGTATATTCCCCACATAGAGGAAAGTGTTGCTGTGAATCATTAGGTATATTTCCCACACAGAGGAATGTGTTGCTGTGAATCATTAGGTATATTTCCCACACAGAGGAATATGTTGCTGTGAATCATTAGGTATATTCCCCACACAGAGGAAAGTGTTGCAGTGAATCATTAGGTATATTCCCCACACAGAGGAAAGTGTTGCTGTGAATCATTAGGTATATTTCCCACACAGAGGAATATGTTGCTGTGAATCATTAGGTATATTTCCCACATAGAGGAATGTGTTGCTGTGAATCATTAGGTATATTTCCCACACAGAGGAATGTGTTGCAGTGAATCATTAGGTATATTCCCCACACAGAGGAATATGTTGCTGTGAATCATTAGGTATATTCCCCACATAGAGGAAAGTGTTGCTGTGAATCATTAGGTATATTTCTCACATAGAGGAATATGTTGCTGTGAATCATTAGGTATATTTCCCACACAGAGGAATATGTTGCTGTGAATCATTAGGTATATTTCCCACATAGAGGAATGTGTTGCTGTGAATCATTAGGTTTATTTCCCACACAGAGGAAAGTGTTGCTGTGAATCATTAGGTATATTTCCCACATAGAGGAATATGTTGCTGTGAATCATTAGGTATATTTCCCACATAGAGGAATATGTTGCTGTGAATCATTAGGTTTATTTCCCACATAGAGGAAAGTTTTGCTGTGAATCATTAGGTATATTTCTCACATAGAGGAATATGTTGCTGTGAATCATTAGGTTTATTTCCCACACAGAGGAAAGTGTTGCTGTGAATCATTAGGTATATTTCCCACATAGAGGAATATGTTGCTGTGAATCATTAGGTATATTCCCCACACAGAGGAATATGTTGCTGTGAATCATTAGGTATATTTCCCACACAGAGGAATGTGTTGCTGTGAATCATTAGGTATATTTCCCACACAGAGGAATGTGTTGCTGTGAATCATTAGGTATATTTCCCACACAGAGGAATGTGTTGTTGTGAATCATTAGGTATATTTCCCACACAGAGGAATATGTTGCTGTGAATCATTAGGTATATTTCCCACATAGAGGAATGTGCTGCTGTGAATCATTAGGTATATTTCCCACATAGAGGAATGTGTTGTTGTGAATCATTAGGTATATTTCCCACATAGAGGAATGAGTTGCTGTGAATCATTAGGTATATTTCCCACACAGAGGAATATGTTGCTGTGAATCATTAGGTATATTTCCCACACAGAGGAATGTGTTGCTGTGAATCATTAGGTATATTTCCCACATAGAGGAATGTGTTGCTGTGAATCATTAGGTATATTTCCCACACAGAGGAATGTGTTGCTGTGAATCATTAGGTATATTTCCCACACAGAGGAATATGTTGCTGTGAATCATTAGGTATATTTCCCACACAGAGGAATGTGTTGCTGTGAATCATTAGGTATATTTCCCACATAGAGGAATGTGTTGCTGTGAATCATTAGGTATATTTCCCACACAGAGGAATGTGTTGCTGTGAATCATTAGGTATATTTCCCACATAGAGGAATGTGTTGCTGTGAATCATTAGGTATATTTCCCACATAGAGGAATGTGTTGCTGTGAATCATTAGGTATATTTCCCACATAGAGGAATGTGTTGCTGTGAATCATTAGGTATATTTCCCACATAGAGGAATGAGTTGCTGTGAATCATTAGGTATATTTCCCACACAGAGGAATGTGTTGCTGTGAATCATTAGGTATATTTCCCACATAGAGGAATGTGTTGCTGTGAATCAATAGGTATATTTCCCACACAGAGGAATGTGTTGCTGTGAATCATTCGGTTACTAAAAGCCCCTGATAAATTAATCCACAGGGACTAATTGCTGTTACTGGAATTATTCCTGAACCATCTGGGAATAGGGAAATTAACTAACCAAATGAACACTGCACTCTCTCAATTATTGTAGGAAAAAAGTACCAGTTAGTTACTTTAAAATAGGGAAGATACCTTAAGCTAGGAAAGCTACAGTTAAATAGGAAAGGAACTGTTAAATGTGAAAGCTATCTAAAATAGGAAAGTTACCATAAAATAGGAAAGTTACCTTAAAATAGGAAAGTTACCTTAAAATAGGAAAGTTACCTTAAATAGGAAAGTTACCTTAAAATAGGAAAGTTACCTTAAAATAGGAAAGTTACCTTAAAATAGGAAAGTTACCTTAAAATAGGAAAGTTACCTTAAAATAGGAAAGTTACCTTAAAATAGGTAAGTTACATTAAAATAGGAAAGTTACCTTAAAATGGGTAATTTACATTAAAATAGGAAAGTTACCTTAAAATGGGTAATTTACATTAAAATAGGAAAGTTACATTAAAATAGGAAAGTTACTTTAAAATAGGTAAGTTACATTAAAATAGGAAAGTTACCTTAAATTAGGTAAGTTACCTTAAAATAGGAAAGTATGATTCGATTTTAATCGAACACAATAAATAATATTTATATTTTTGTAACGTACAAAATAATCGACGTTATAATAAAGAATATTGAAATCATTTGGCCGATGATAAATAATGTGGTTCTTTAGTTGTATAAAAATTCATTTGTGTGGGAAATATACCTAACTAGATAACGGGCCCTCGTAGAGCGCATCCCTTCGCTGCCTTGATTATCCAATAATTTGCCTGGAGTTATAAGTGGCCTTGACTTTACCTTTGACCTGATCACTTCCAAAATCTAATAAACAAATTTCTGGATAAGGACCACCCGTCACACCAAATTTCAGGCAATTTGATGCAGTACTTTTTGAGTTATTAGATTAACAAGATTACAAATAGATAAATTCAACCTGTAACATTACTTTCCACAATTTGCGGTAATGATTCAAAGCAACACATTCCTCAAACAGCATTCAAAATTTATTAATTATTCTATTAATAAATATATTATTTCTTAATAGGGTTATTTATATAATATATAATATTTATTATTAAACTTTCATATACATGATTGGAAATGTAGAAGCGTCTGACAACTTGGGACTTTCGATACCTATAAATGTTATACAGTAGAACTCCTCTATAGTGAAATACTGTATGGTCAATGAAGCGTCCTGATTAAAGAAGTAGCCTCTATAGTGAACAAATTTTCCTTTGCTGCTATAAACTGGGTATCATCTTTCTGAAACTAATGGCCATTAATGGCAGTTTTAAGAAAATGTATTCACTATAGAGGCTACTTCCTTACTCAGGACACTACATTCACTATACTTGATTCAATATAGAGGACTTCTACAGCATATAATGTTTCATAAGATAACAGCTTGTGACGGGAGCCAATCTTTCGGATAGCCAATAAGCATTACCTTCGATAGCTGATAATCGATGCATTGGTCAGTGAATTAGGCAGTGCATTGGTCAGTGCATTGGTCTGTGAATTAGGTAGTGCATTGGTCAGTGCATTGGTCAGTGCATTAGTCTGTGAATTAGGTAGTGCATTGGTCAGTGAATTAGGTAGTGCATTGGTCAGTGCACTGGGCAGTGCATTGGTCTGTGAATTAGGTAGTGCATTGGTCAGTGCACTGGGCAGTGCATTGGTCTGTGAATTAGGTAGTGCATTGGTCAGTGCACTGGGCAGTGCATTGGTCTGTGAATTAGGTAGTGCATTGGTCAGTGCACTGGGCAGTGCATTGGTCAGTGCATTGGTCAGTGCATTGGTCAGTGCATTGGTCAGTGCATTAGGTAGTGCATTGGTCAGTGAATTAGGTAGTGCATTGGTCAGTGAATTAGGCAGTGCATTGGTCAGTGAATTAGGTAGTGCATTGGTCAGTGAATTTGGCAGTGCATTGGTCAGTGAATTAGGTAGTGCATTGGTCAGTGAATTAGGTAGTGCATTGGTCAGTGAATTAGGTAGTGCATTGGTCAGTGAATTAGGCAGTGCATTGGTCAGTGAATTAGGTAGTGCATTGGTCAGTGAATTAGGTAGTGCATTGGTCAGTGAATTAGGTAGTGCATTGGTCAGTGAATTAGGTAGTGCATTGGTCAGTGAATTAGGCAGTGCATTGGTCAGTGAATTAGGTAGTGCATTGGTCAGTGAATTAGGCAGTGCATTGGTCAGTGAATTAGGTAGTGCATTGGTCAGTGAATTAGGTAGTGCATTGGTCAGTGAATTAGGTAGTGCATTGGTCAGTGAATTAGGCAGTGCATTGGTCAGTGAATTAGGTAGTGCATTGGTCAGTGCATTGGTCAGTGCATTGGTCAGTGCATTAGGTAGTGCATTGGTCAGTGAATTAGGTAGTGCATTGGTCAGTGAATTAGGCAGTGCATTGGTCAGTGAATTAGGTAGTGCATTGGTCAGTGAATTAGGCAGTGCATTGGTCAGTGAATTAGGTAGTGCATTGGTCAGTGAATTAGGTAGTGCATTGGTCAGTGAATTAGGTAGTGCATTGGTCAGTGAATTAGGCAGTGCATTGGTCAGTGAATTAGGTAGTGCATTGGTCAGTGAATTAGGTAGTGCATTGGTCAGTGAATTAGGTAGTGCATTGGTCAGTGAATTAGGTAGTGCATTGGTCAGTGAATTAGGCAGTGCATTGGTCAGTGAATTAGGTAGTGCATTGGTCAGTGAATTAGGCAGTGCATTGGTCAGTGAATTAGGTAGTGCATTGGTCAATGAATTAGGTAATGCATTGGTCAGTGAATTAGGTAGTGCATTGGTCAGTGAATTAGGCAGTGCATTGGTCAGTGAATTAGGTAGTGCATTGGTCAGTGAATTAGGTAGTGCATTGGTCAGTGCATTGGTTAGTGCATTGGTCAGTGAATTAGGTAGTGCATTGGTCAGTGCATTGGTCAGTGCATTGGTCAGTACATTGGTCAGTACATTGGTCAGTGCATTGGTCAGTACATTGGTCAGTACATTGGTCAGTGCATTGGGCAGTGCATTGGGCAGTGCATTGGTCAGTACATTGGTCAGTACATTGGTCAGTACATTGGTCAGTGCATTGGTCAGTGCATTGGACAGTGCATTGGGCAGTGCATTGGGCAGTGCATTGGGCAGTGCATTGGTCAGTGCATTGGTCAGTACATTGGTCAGTGCATTGGTCAGTACATTGGTCAGTGCATTGGTTAGTGCATTGGACAGTGCATTGGGCAGTGCATTGGTCAGTGCATTGGTCAGTGCATTGGTCAGTGCATTGGTCAGTGCATTGGTCAGTGCATTGGGCAGTGCATTGGTCAGTGCATTGGGCAGTGCATTGGGCAGTGCATTGGTCAGTGCATTGGTCAGTACATTGGTCAGTGCATTGGTCAGTACATTGGTCAGTGCATTGGTTAGTGCATTGGACAGTGCATTGGGCAGTGCATTGGTCAGTGCATTGGTCAGTGCATTGGTCAGTGCATTGGTCAGTGCATTGGGCAGTGCATTGGTCAGTGCATTGGTCAGTGCATTGGTCAGTGCATTGGGCAGTGCATTGGTCAGTGCATTGGTCAGTGCATTGGTCAGTGCATTGGGCAGTGCATTTGGGCAGTGCATTGGTCAGTGCATTGGTCAGTCCATTGGTCAGTGCATTTGGTAGTGCATTGGTCAGTGCATTTGTCAGTAAATTAGGTAGTGCATTGGTCAGTGCATTGGTCAGTGCATTAGGTAGTGCATTGGTCAGTGCATTTGGTAGTGCATTGGTCAGTGCATTGGGCAGTGCATTGGGCAGTGCATTGGTCAGTGCATTGGGCAGTGCATTGGTCAGTGCATTGGTCAGTGCATTGGTCAGTGCACTGGACAGTGCATTGGTCAGTGCATTGGTCAGTGAATTAGGTAGTGCATTGGTCAGTGCATTGGGCAGTGCATTGGTCAGTGCACTGGGCAGTGCATTGGGCAGTGCATTGGTCAGTGCATTGCTTATCGGGCGTTTCCACACAAAATGTATGTAATTTATCATTTTAATTGGTTATTTTAATTAGTTAAACTATCTTATATGATCGAAAATGAGAAACTGTACGGTAACTTGGAACTTATCCTTTGATTTATATTATTTGAGTAAGTTTTGACAATCAAACACACTATACAGGGTGTTTCTTTTCAAATCCGACAAAATTTAACAGATTGCATAAAAAAATAAACCCTTTTTCGTTAATTCCAAAATGACCAAAAATGCTTTGCTATGGAGATTTTGATACACTGATTCTAGGGTCATTTTTTGCATTCATAATAACATTATAACAGGTAGCCTACTAAGGTTTGTTATGTTTAATTTTCCACTAATAACCATCTGTTAGGAACGTAAGTACTTGTGAATATCTAGGTAGAAATCCTTTTTAAAATTTTAAAAGTCACTATCTTGAAAACTAAGAAGTTTTGGTAATTTAGGTTTAAATTTAAATTCCCTATGCATGCCAAAAATTACCTGGTCATCACTATCTTGATAACGAATCTTTTTTGGATTTTTTTTTTAATTTGGATTATTTATAGGGGGTTAAATACAGAAGGAAATTAAAAGTTTCATTTTCCTTACTTTTTCATTTTAAATTCTCACATCCTAGTAACTAAATACATTATAATATATCTTTTCAATCTATTTCAATGCAATACAATGCTCAGGGGGTGCCTGAGAAAAGCAAGGCGTGTGCGGGAAAAATCCTTCAAGAACCACTGCTGCCTATGAATAGTGTCCTCCACACCGTCGCATTTCAAACGAAATAGTTCATTAAGTTTGTCCTTTACTAGGTAGGTAATTTCGATAACTGTATTTCATTACACTAATGGCCACACACGAAATGAAATCCCTGGCAATTATCGAGCTGGCGACAGTGTCATAAAATATCAAAGTTCGAATCCAATGTTCAAAATATCACCGAAGTTTTAGTTTTCATTGCACAATAACTTCGGTAAAGGAGGGATTTTGTAGAACTGATTTCGGAAAGATTTTAATGGTGAATTTGGTAGAGAATTGAAGATAATAAATGCTTAGGTAGATAATAGGTAACCTCTCGGGTAATTAGGTATTAGGTAACCTCTCGGGTAATTAGGTATTAGGTAACCTCTCGGGTAATTAGGTATTAGGTAAGCTCTCTGGTAATTAGGTATTAGGTAACCTACATAGTAATTAGGCATTGAGTAACCTTTCTAGTAATTAGGTATTAGGTAACTTCTCTAGTAATTAGGTATTAGCTAACCTTTCTAGTAATTAGGTATTAGGTAACCTGTATCTTTCTTTTGAAGAAAAAGGTTAGATAGTTGATTAAAGCAACCAAAAAATTAACCAATCACAGTAAATGGACTTTTTCTCACTAAATTAATGCAAGTAAAATTCCACTGCACTCTTAATTGGTAATTTTTAACATTTTGATAGCACTGGGTTACGAAACAATATTTTTTGTAAATTGTCTTAGTTTTTTTTACCAGTTTTAGAGTAAATCTAAACCAATGAATCCAAAAAATTCAATCCGATCAGATTTGGTTTTCTACGGTGGCCGGAAATTTCGGTCTCGGAATTATAAATGGTCTGTCAACATCAAAGGCCGTTATGTAGTTTGTTGTATCCGCTAGATTGTTATACTGCACACTACTTAATTGTTTAATGACCTGGCTGGGAGGCTCGGGAGGGAGGCAGGGAGAGAGGGAGGGGAGGGGGTACGCCCCTCGATACATCTAACTGATTAGTTTCATTTATAACTCAGACAGAAATTTCCGCTCAATTATCATGTTAAATAAATAGCAAAAAAATAAATGACAAAAATTCTACTAGGTAGGTGAATATTGGTGAAATAGTTTTTATACATTATTTATGTTTTATTAATATTTATGTTTTATTTGCGATAGTTTGAAATCCCAAAAAAGTTAATATTAATAATTTGGATTCAGCGCATCTAAATTGTCTCACTCACCTGAAAATTTACCAATTTCTACTCTTGACTACTGTAATTAATAAATAATCTATACTATAATAAGAGCCGTGTGTGTCTGTCTGTCTGTGTGTCACACTTTTTATTAGAAACACACTGTATATCAATAGCAATGAACATGGTTAAAGGTCCTCTCCAGGCTCCGGGGAAAAAATAAGTTTATCACATAATGTTATAGAACTAAGGTCTACGATCATTATTCCGCAAACCGCATACAATTCGGTTCAGTATATATTTTATTATTTGCTTTTAAAGTTTTTTAATAATATGTGAGCAACAATCGAGCGAATTTCCAACCTGACGCTGAGAAAGAAGATTGTACATTCTTTGTTTTGAATTCAAATTTAGATTTTTAAATAAACAATGCGTTTTTGGCCTTCTTTTAAGATATTAATTGTTCCTAAAAGTATATAACCGTTTCTATAATAATTTCATCCAAATTTAAACTTTTAAATGAATAATAAAAAGATTTATTAAACCAAATACCTAGTTGACAATCAAAACAAATGGTGTACATTCTTCGTCTTCAGGCTGAAAATTAGTAAGTCGGAAGTAAAGTAGGTTTTGTAGAATTTTGATAATAAAAATCTTTAAAAGCATATAAAATTAAAAATATGCCATCAAATTTGATGGAGTTTGCAGTAAAATGATAAGAAACATTAGCCTCGTTGATTTAAGCAATAAAAAAATTTGCTTGGAGGGGACCTTCAAGGCTCACACTAACTATTATTAATAACAAAAAATAACAGTTTTGACTGTTGAGGGTGAAATTTTGTTAAATCTGCATATATGTTTGTATGTGTTGATAAAATGGTGTTCGTCAAATTACCAGCTGGGCTGAAAATTTCCAAAGCGGAAAACTGCCAGGCGGAAAAATCATGAACTTCAATTAAGTGTTTTTCGACTTTTCTAAACATTATTTGGTTATATAAAAAATCATCAATAGGTACCTACTTGCATTTGAATATAATTCTAAATCCATAATATTATTTGAATTATCAATAGATGTAATCCTGATACTGTACTAGTTATTATAATAATAATGTAAATCAAATTATTATCATTTCATGTAAGTTCCGAGTTATGGAACAGCTCCACATTTTCGGTCATATGGTAAAAGTATTTAATAGTTAATTAAATCAGTATCATGGATACCAATTAAAACATAGGTTATATAATAACTATTTTTTACATTCATATTGAATGATCGAAATTGTGAAAGTGTTCGATAACTCGGTTCCTAGCCTATGTTCAGGTATGAAATAATTAAACACAAAGTTGATTTTCACTTCAATAGCTACCTAGTATAACTAATCCTTATTTTCTCTCGACTTTAAAACCAACTTTGCAGTATTGTGTTAAGCCGTTATATTCTTTATTAACCTCTCCATTAACCTCTAATTAACCTCTCCATTAACCTCTTTTAACCTCTTTATTATCCTCTTTTAAACTCTTAATTCACAATAACAGTCGCTGTAACTTTCCGATCGGGCGGAAGTTAACAGTCGAATTATTTACATCATTTTGTTGATTTAAATGAACAGTGTAATAGGGACATTGGAACAAACTTTGGTGTAAAGTATTGCCTTTAGTGCTGTAAATGAGTGGTGTAAATGAGTGGTGTGAATGAGTGGTGTAAATGAGTGGTGTAAATGAGTGGTGTGAATGAGTGGTGTAAATGAGTGGTGTAAATGAGTGGTGTGAATGAGTGGTGTAAATAAGTGGTGTAAATGAGTGGTGTAAATGAGTGGTGTGAATGAGTGGTGTAAATGAGTGGTGTAAATGAGTGGTGTGAATGAGTGGTGTAAATAAGTGGTGTAAATGAGTGGTGTGAATGAGTGGTGTAAATGAGTGGTGTAAATGAGTGGTGTAAATGAGTGGTGTAAATGAGTGGTGTGAATGAGTGGTGTAAATGAGTGGTGTAAATGAGTGGTGTAAATGAGTGTTGTAAATGAGTGGTGTAAATAAGTGGTGTAAATGAGTGGTGTAAATGAGTGGTGTAAATGAGTGGTGTAAATGAGTGGTGTAAATGAGTGGTGTAAATAAGTAGTGTAAATGAGTGGTGTGAATGAGTGGTGTAAATGAGTGGTGTAAATGAGTGGTGTAAATGAGTGGTGTATGAGTGGTGTGAATGAGTGGTGTAAATGAGTGGTGTAAATGAGTGGTGTAAATAAGTAGTGTAAATGAGTGGTGTGAATGAGTGGTGTAAATGAGTGGTGTAAATGAGTGGTGTAAATGAGTGGTGTATGAGTGGTGTGAATGAATGGTGTAAATGAGTGGTGTAAATGAGTGGTGTAAATGAGTGGTGTGAATGAGTGGTGTAAATGAGTGGTGTAAATGAGTGGTGTGAATGAGTGGTGTAAATAAGTGGTGTAAATGAGTGGTGTGAATGAGTGGTGTAAATGAGTGGTGTAAATGAGTGGTGTAAATGAGTGGTGTAAATGAGTGGTGTGAATGAGTGGTGTAAATGAGTGGTGTAAATGAGTGTTGTAAATGAGTGGTGTAAATAAGTGGTGTAAATGAGTGGTGTAAATGAGTGGTGTAAATGAGTGGTGTAAATGAGTGGTGTAAATGAGTGGTGTAAATAAGTAGTGTAAATGAGTGGTGTGAATGAGTGGTGTAAATGAGTGGTGTAAATGAGTGGTGTAAATGAGTGGTGTATGAGTGGTGTGAATGAGTGGTGTAAATGAGTGGTGTAAATGAGTGGTGTAAATAAGTAGTGTAAATGAGTGGTGTGAATGAGTGGTGTAAATGAGTGGTGTAAATGAGTGGTGTAAATGAGTGGTGTATGAGTGGTGTGAATGAGTGGTGTAAATGAATGGTGTAAATGAGTGGTGTGAATGAGTGTTGTAAATGAGTGTTGTAAATGAGTGGTGTAAATGAGTGGTGTAAATGAGTGGTGTAAATGAGTGGTGTAAATGAGTGGTGTAAATGATATCTCTCATTCACTAAAAATCTTTAATTGTTACTTTACATTATTATTATATTTAAAATACATATTCAATATATTTTAAATTAAATATTTACTTCACTATCTACTTCATATTAATTAAAAGGTGCAGTAATTTAATTAACATCACTTCTAATTTAACAAACATCTTTCATTCTCAGAAACTTGTATCACAAATATCAACTGTAAAATAGACGTGGTTTCGTAAAGTTCTTCGCCGTGGTTGAAATTCTCCGTTTCAGGTCCTTCTTATGTCCAAAATATGACAGGAATATGACAGTGAATTTAAAGTCCCTGCCTTAGAGGTCATTCTGAACATCATTTCGAGGTTTAGAGGTAAGGGGCTTAGAAGTTTCTCTTCTAGAGTTAGAAGTTGGAATAGAAGAAAGAAAGTAGAAACTAAATGATGAAACGTTTGAAAAAAAGAGTTTATCTTCACTATATGAATTAATAAAACTGTATATTATTTAAATTGGATGTAATTATTAACCCTTCACTGTATCCTTCATCGGTGGTTGTTTTAACCCTTCATTTCGTACGTTATTGAAGGTTGTTTTAACCCTTCACTTCGTACTTTATTGAAGGTTGTTTTAACCCTTCACTTTGTACTTTATTGAAGGTTGTTTTAACCCTTCACTTCGTACTTTATTGAAGGTTGTTTTAACCCTTCACTTCGTACTTTATTGAAGGTTGTTTTAACCCTTCACTGTACACTTTACTGACGGTTGTTTAACCCTTCAAAGTACACATTATTCACAGCAATAATTCGATGGTTGTTTTACAACCCGTTGTTTCTATCAAACCAAAAATTGAAACAATTAAATATCGAAATTATTTATTTCATTAGAAATTACTGTCACAATATTAATATTGATTCCAAATTGAAATAATATATTGTGTGTCTGTTCAAAAATTGTACGCTGTACGATCATCACCTGTATAATAAATTAAACATATACATCAATGAGAGATTCTGTACCCAATTAGGAATATCAATCTGTAGGTATCTTCTTTTTGTAACAATTTGTGCAACGTTAGATATCAGACCGACATCATTTTGATATACAAACTGTCAATTATTTTCTGAATAGAGATAATAAAGATAATAATAAAGAGATAGATAGAGGTAATCAAGATAAGAATGAAGAGATAGATTGGAGATAGGTAGACACTGATTAACGTGCATTATATTTGATTATGATAGTTAAAAAGTTAGTCGATTGTATTTAAGATATTGCTTCTTAAATGAAAATTAATTTATGAAAGTTTAGGGAGACTTTTTTTAAAAAGAATTATATGAAATTTTTTAGACTCCTTAACCTTATCTCAAAAACATTTTATCTTCACCTTAAAACCATTCACTTTAAAACCAGATAATCGCTCTAAACTATCAGGTAGGAATAAAAGTCACTGCAGGAGGTAGATGGTTCCACTAGCTAGGATTTATGAGAGCATTTCTCATTCATTGATTTTAGACCGGAGGGAAACTCGCAAAATATTAACAGTTCTTGACAAAGAGTTGTGAATTAATATACCTTCGAGGAAGGCATTTCTTATTTAGAAGTTGATTGGTTAGTACACCGGGGTAGTAGCTCAGTGCCTGGCAAAAGGATTTATGCCTGGGATATTCCCTTAATATCCCAGGCATAAATCCTTCTTGGATGGGGTATGAAGGACTCAAATTTCATTATTTTTGATTAATAAAATAACAGTTCTTCAGTATAAGTTTTCACTTTCAAAGACATGAATTATTTAAAAAAAAAAAACATTGAACAATCTTATTCCTATAGTTCTTTCCTTTTATAATTTTTATCCTTTTTCTTCCTGTAAGAAATATGTTATTTGTTCAGAGAATTATAATAACAACCATTGTCTATTTGAGGGATGGCAACTATGGCTCTTATGATACAAGGACATAAGGTTCATTTCCTTTTTATCAACTGTGATAGGAATTAATTCCACAATATTTAACATAAAGCAAGAACGAAAACAAGTGTAAATAAAATGGACAGAAACACAGTTAAATATACAAAGGCAGGCCTGCCATATGCCTGCGAATGCACTGCCATTGTTTTAAACTTAAAAATAGTGCTTATTTATTTTTTATAATATCCTTTTCATTGTTTATTCTGGCGAACGATATATGTTATTGTAAAATGGAAATGAAAATAATAAATAAATAAATTCTAGCATTTTAATACTATGTGAATGAGTTTGTCATATCCTTTTTAGTATCTTGGTTCTAACTGAAATAATTAGTAGGGCGTGACAATATGCTTTTAAAATCAAAGAACCAAAATGTATTAAAGACGAAGAGAATTTAACAGTATTAAATCGTTCTAAACCATCGGTATATAGTGTTCGATACCACTTCATTTCGTTACGTGATTATCTTAATATCTATGATTTTAAAAGCATATTGTCTCAACTCTAATAATTAATCAAAGATTGTTGTTTATTTTATGGAATTTTAATTGTATTTAATTACAGTTAACAAACTAGCTATGGATAATAATATTAGTATATTCTACAATTACTTTAGAATTTAAATTCCCGAATATTGGAAGCTACTGAAGCAAAAAAAAAAAAAAACTTTGTTAATTTCTTGAAAAGTCATTAAAATGATCCCTTGAGTACCTGACTTACTTGTAATCTAAATATAATTTAATAAGTAAAATATAGATTTTTTTTCATTACTCGATCTGACATTGCTTTTATAATGTTCACTGGTGAGCTAAAACGGATTTTTAAATAGTGATTAATAGTGATAATAGTGATTAATAGTGATAATAGTGATTAATAGTGATAATAGCGATTAATACTTCTCAATCTTTTATCTATGGTTAGAACTATGATAAATAAAAAGGCTTCACACATTAGAGTTATTTTGCAGGATCTTAAATATATCATAACTCAAGAAATTAATTCAATCACACCTCAAACATTATTAAAACTGATGAATAGCATTACGAGAGCACATCAATGTTCAAGAGTGAATGGAGATCATCTGGTATGAATAATATTTAAAGCAATCTAATCTACATAAATAGAATATTTTTTCTCTTTTAAATGGTGTATTTTTCTTTCATCCTACTTGTAAACTTGCTGAGTTATAACAGATTCTTTTGAGTCCCGTAACGCTGGTACACCCTGTATATCTTGATGTTTTTATATGGTAATAATTTAATGAATTTTAACTCATTTATGTATAGAAATTATATTATTTGCCTGCATCATACATATATATGTAATTTAAATTGTAAATGTCACATTATATCAGGTTCTTGAACATTTTTCAACGTTAAAAATTAGAAGCCTACAAATGTATGATATTTATTAGTGCCTTTGTGTTTATTAGTAAGTTAAATCTAATAGCCTACGCAATTTAGAATTATTTTTAAAATTAGATATAAATAATAACAATAATATACAGTTATGTGTTTTATAATATTGTAAGTATGTGTGTTTCATAATTGCTAAGTATTCAGTGTTCACCTTTTATTAAGCACTCTGTATAACCTATAAAAGAAAATGTTTCCCGAAATTCAGAAGAGAATAATAACGTACTGCAGAAGCGTAATTAAATTCCGGCCTTTAGGTTATTGTGACTAGTAACTCCTCGGGTAGAACATCAGAATTATTTTCCGTATCTCCTCCTTGTTTCTAGGAAAGTTTGGTCTTGGAAAATTCGGTCTCAGTTTATAATGGTGTTATTAAAGAACAATAATAGAAAAAGTTGAAATTATGAGTACTGAAATGTGTAGTGTACAGTATTTATTAAAAGCGGGTAACATCATTAACCGTTGTAAAATGGCAGGTAACATTATTAATTACCTTCTCAATCTTGCGGAAGGTTATATTTTCATCGGAATTTATTTATTTATTTATCATCTTGTTATTCACTTAACTGAAAAAGTGTTCAACCAAATTGGCTGAAATTTGGTGAAACGATTGGTCCATGTCCAGTGACCTGCTGCTAGTCTTTTGGGAGTGACCCGGTCAAAGGTCAAGGTCACGGTCATTTATAACTCAAAAAGTATCGAACCATATTGCATGAAACTTATTGGAACGAATGGTCAATATGCAGGAACCATTTTGATAGATTTTGGGAGTGATCGGGTAAAAGGTCAAAGATCAAGGTCAAGGCCATTTGTAACTCAAAAAGTATTCAACCAAATTGTCTGAAATTTGATGGTACAATTGGTCAATGACCAGGAACGATCTGGTATAATTTTAGAAGCGATCCGGTCAAAGGTCAAGGTCAAGGTCCATTTTTAACTGAAAAAGTATTGTACCATATGTCATGAAACTTGGTGGGACTATTGGTTATTATCCAGTTAGCAGTTTCCTCAATTTTGGGAGAGAACAGGTCAAAGCAGAGGCGAAGGTATGCGCTCTACCGAGTGCACATAATCTAGTTTTGACGTGTTTTGACATTTACTTAAGATGCGATTTGAGCGGAAATTTCGTTCTCGGAATATTCGGTCTGAGTTATAAAATTAGATGTATAGGGGGCGTGCCACCCCCAAACCCCCCCCTGACAGGTCATTGAGCAATCATGAAGTGTGCAGTACAACAAACTAGCGGATACAGCATTTATAATTCTGAAACCGAAATTTCCGAGACCGAAATTTCCAGCCACCCTCCTCCTCCCTGACAAATAATATCACAATAAATACATAAGACCTCCATTATTGGCCAAATATATGGACACTTTATAGTGTCTTTATCCTACTCTTCCTCCTATTTATGTCAGATAATAGACATATTATCTACACTGAGCTGAGAATTATTATATTGCTTTGTTGAGTTACAGGTAATTGGGTTTTGGGTTACGTTGGATTTTTAGGTATTTTCTTAATTGTTCCACTTTTTTAAAGCAGTTCTTGATGAAAAAAAGTTTGTTAAAATATAACTTTTTGCTATCATCATAGATCAAGTTACCATCACCGTTACATATGAAATTAAATATAATTTAAAATCATAATATATTCCCTATACTGAATATTTATAATATATATAGGAATATTATTTTGCAGATATTATTCACCTATTTGCATTTCCCGTTGTTTGTTTACACAAGGTGTTGCTCAGGGTGGTGTTTTTTAGGTGCTTTACTTTATTTCATTTATTTTCAAAATATAATTCAAACTCGTGATGTATTGGGTAAATTCCGAGTTAGTGGATTGTTCCACGTTTTTGATCAAATAAGAAAAAGTTTATTTTGATTCTTTTTTAGCTGGTTATTTTAATAATAATGATTAGGTTATGTTACAAATTATCTGTCGGTTTTGATTTTGATTTTATTTTATTTTTAATAATAATTTATTCAAATTAATTATTTTATCGCTTTTTCTTACATTACCGAAGATGTGAAACCGATCGATAATTCGTAACTTCTTCTTAAGGGCCGTACACACGTAGGGTTTTAAAAAAGTCTTCCTACCAGACTTTTTGTTAAGCTCCTCCTACTTTTTCCACGAGAATATAAGAAAAAACTATTTAATTTTTATTTATTTTAGTTGGTATCCATGATACCTGCAGGTATCATGGATACCAACTAAAATAAATAATTATTATATCGTTTTTTCTTATATTCTCGTGGAAAAAGTAGGAGGAGCTTAACAAAAAGTCTGGTAGAAAGATTTTTTTAAAACCCTACGTACGTGTGTACGGCCCTTAACATGATCGAAAATGTGGAAGAGCCTGATAACTGAGAACTTAGCCTAATACAAAATCTGAGCTGCTCTTCCCACCGCTTTAATTTCAATGATTTATGAGCAGCTCTCCCTAAACACTGCCTGGCCTAAACCTGTCGATAAAAAGAAAGAAAAAATGTGACTTTAGAAAATGAGCTAAAAAGAAGAAGAAAATGTTCTACGTTCTGTAGCCATCAATTTGAAGATTTATTTTCTATCAGAAATGTCTACATGAAAAATAATATTAACCATCTATCATTACTAAATTTAGACTTTTTTAAGAAACAATGTTGGTATAAGTATCCCAGGCAAGAATGATTTTTCTGGGATATTAAGGAAATGTCCCAGGAAAGAATGATTTACTCCTGGGATATTAAGAGAATATCACAGGAAAAATTCTTCTTTTGTGGGATATTCCCTTAATATCGCAGGAATAAATTCTTTTTGCCTGGAATATACAATGAGCATTTGATGGATCTTACCGAACATCATTATTAAGATGTTCCCTACATTATCTCCTATTACCCCACCATAAATCTCTCTTCCATAGTTGCCCCATATAGTCATAGAACTAATTCCTTACGAGAAAGCATATGGTGTAATTGCCAGGACATCATTTGTCATAAATTCTCATTTGTTGTTTCATTCTACCAGTGATTTATTGTTGCTAATTCAATGTATAAATTGAATTACTTTATCCGAGAGAAATCCATTCAAAAATGCTGAAAAATTCTTAACTGAGAACAGTAGAAGAGAACAATAGAAGAGAACAGAGAACAATAGAAGAGAACAGAGAACAATAGAAGAGAACAGAGAACAATAAAAGAGAACAAAGAACAATAGAAGAGAACAGAGAACAACAGAAAAATTCTTAACTGTGAACAATAGAAGAGTACAGAGAACAATAGAAGAGTACAGAGAACAATAGAAAAGTACAGAAAACAATAGAAGAGAACAGAGAACAATTAAAAGGGAACAGAGAACAATAAGAGAGAACAGAGAACAATAGAAGAGAACAGAGAACAATAGAAGAGAACAGAGAGCAATAGAAGATTACAGAGATCAATAGAAGAGAACAGAGATAATGGAAGAGAACAGAGAACAACAGAAGAGTACAGAGAACAATTGAAAGAGAACAGAGAACAATAGAAGAGAACAGAGAACAATGGAAGAGAACAGAGAACAATTGAAAGAGAACAGAGAACAATAGAAGAGAACAGAGAACAATTGAAAGAGAACAGAGAACAATAGAAGAGAACAGAGAACAATAAAAGAGAACAGAGAACAATAGAAGAGAACAGAGAACAATTGAAAGAGAACAGAGAACAATGGAAGAGAACAGAGAACAATTGAAAGAGAACAGAGAACAATTGAAGAGAACAGAGAACAATTGAAAGAGAACAGAGAACAATAGAAGAGAATAGAGAAAAATGGAAGAGAACAGAGAACAATTGAAAGAGAACAGAGAACAATGGAAGAGAACAGTTAACAATGGAAGAGAATAGATAACAATGGAAGAGAATAGAGAACCATGGAAGAGAATAGAGAACAATGGAAGAGAATAGAAAACAATTGAAAGAGAACAGAGAACAATAGAAGAGAACAGAGAACAATAGTAGATAACAGAGAACAATGGAAGAGAACAATGGAATAGAACAGAAAACAGTAGAAGAGAACAGAGAACAATAGAAGAGAACAGTGAACAATAGAAGAGAACAGAGAACAACAGAAGAGAATATTAGAAGAGAACAGTGAACAATAGAAGAGAACAGAGAGTATTAGAAAAGAATAGATAACAATAAAAGAGACTAGAGAACAATAGAAGAGAACATTGAACAATAAGTTATGTCAGTATAAATGCAAATAAATTGAGTCAGTGTAAATGCTAATCAATTTTATCAGTGCTCTCAGCTAATTTTTTTTCTATCAATTACATTTTTCAAACTATAGATGAATTGGTACAGTGCGTCTTTTCGAATCTCATCTAAAATGTAATTTCTGATGCCATCCAATCAGTCTCAGAGAATTTCTACCATCCTCTGCACCAAAGAAACTTTCTTTACCAACTTCACATGCTCTCTTAGGAATGAATTGGTAAATCTTTGATGTGATATCAATCCTGTGAGGTACTTAGCGTGCTGAATTATGTACGCTATGGTGCATCGCTTTCAATTTATTGGTCTCAGATGTTTGCAATCTTCGAGCACCAATTTGTTTTTGATGAGATTTTCCTTAGCGATCTTAAAGATGTTAATTGCTCCAAATGAATGATTGAACGTCAATGGAACTGCTTATAAATGGAAATAGTGCAAGTTGATATGTAAATATCATCTAAAGTCTCTTTCTGTTCTCATGAATTTAGAAGGTTGATATCAGTTCACAGTTTCATCTCAATGGGATTCGTTCAGATTAGCTAATCTTGGAGCCAAATTTTTTTGAAGGCTAAGCTAATTCTGGTCTTTGAAGTAACTGCATGACCGAGATAACTAGGAAGCTTAGGTCTTATTACTATTATGAATGGCGAATGAGATAAGGAAGTTGGATGATCAGTTTTTATCTTAATTATTTATATGCACTATAAAATCAAAATTTGAAAAAATTGTTTTTTAAATTAAAAATTCTTTCATAGAACGAAGAAATGATCTGAAAATTTAGATTTTTTTTTCAAAGATTATATAAGCTATAGAGATACAACTCAGTTTAAAACTTTAAGAATAGAATTTAAATCACTGGCACTTCACCAGCAGAAGGAAATTAATTACACTAGATAATCTTCTAAACTCTAATTAGAACCTTTTCGTCACAAGAAATTAATCTAGATTAATAGGTTTAATATTACACATTAAACTTTTTTGTTGATTGTTGCAGACTTTGTAATGATTTTTTTTTTCAATAAAGAAAAAAAAATGTTCACAGTAGATTTAACTTTTCATCAATATTAATTATATTATTTAATTTATTTTTTAAATTAAAATAAAATACTAATACATTTTCTCCCACCAAATAATGACATAAAATATTTTATTTAAATTAAAAATATATCAGTGTATTTCTCGTATATTTTTTCACATTAGCTTCCTGATATAAAAGTCGGAAAGTAAGATTTGAAATATTGGCTTCTGCATCCCCGTCCATCACTCCAAATTCTCACGTGACTTCGGAATATCTTTGGAATGATACTCCTCATGTGATATTATTCCTCTCCCCTTTAAGATGCACAGATATATAACTAATGGGTAGGGCTTCGTAAAAGGAATCCGAAAAAGTATATACTGTATGTAACAAACAGAGTTCATATTTTCCAGATATTATATTTGTATAAGGATGAGTTACGAAATATCGGTCGGTTTTACTTTTTCGGTCATAGAAGAAAAAAGGATATAATACCCGCAGGATCATGGTTACCAATTTATGTAGAAATTAATAATAATTATTATATAGTTTTTTATTCTTATATGGCCGAAGATATGAAAGCGACTAATAATTCGTAACTTATCCAATGTAAAACATTTTTTTTATATATAAATAAGAAATAGCACATAAATTTGGTTCTCAATTTTAGTCTACGGAGTTAATCTAATAATGTTTTTTTCATTTACTTTCATTCAAAAATCTTCTATTAAAAGAATAATAAAAAAATAAACACTGACTATATATAATCCTTAAAAAAATCTATATTTAAATTATTGAGGAAACCTTAATCAGTTTTGTACCATCATTTTTACCTCCATTGATCTGTCCTAATAATATATTATCGGTTAATTAATTCTTTCACTACCGAATGATATTTCCATAGATACCAATGGTATTTTATTAAACATTTTTTTCAGAGCAAATTCATTTAATTATATTGTATACAAAATACAATATATTCTAATAATGTAAGAATGTAACTTGGAAATAAAAATGTATGATAACCTTTCCCACTGTAACTAAACAAATAGCAGAAAAAATTAGGCTAATAGACCCAATGAAAAACAACATTGGGACAAATAGTCTCATGAACATTGGAACAAATGGTCAAAATGGTAGCGAATGGGTTTAAGATCTGTTACACATTTTCGATCGTACAAGATACAATAATAATACACATGCAAGTATATAATAATTAATATTGAAGCAGTAACATAACCTTCAATTTATTATATACCTTATTCTTACTGAATTGACAATGTGGAAATGTCCAATATCTCAGAAGTAAACCTAATTGCTATATTTATCACGTTTGTTCAAACTGGAAAACTATGAAATGATTAATAATTATGTAAATGAATCAACAATCAGATGAATATTTTTATTAACTATTTACAGGATGGTTATTTTTATTTAATAATTTCTGGATGATTATTCTTATTTACTATTTACCCTATTTTCTAATAACTGGAGATCAATTTCCAGATGTAAAATTTCTAATAAGCATTAATATAAAAAATGATGACTTACAGTACCTACTATCAAAATACATAAATTGAGTAGAACTCATAGAAATATTATTATTCGGTCATTTATAAAAAAATAAGCAAAATTGTGTCTCACCCTTAAAAATATAAACATTTCCAGCAAGTATCAAGTGTAGCCATCTTCTCATTCTCTTGCAAGCTATGATATCTTGGCAAGTTTTTACACCTCCACAACAACACAACATTTTGAAGCGAAAAGACCCGTCTGTTAATCCTATTAGAGTAAAGGATTAGGAGACACGCACTGCAGTAAGAAATAAAATAACACTATTGGATGTAGTTCACTGTTAAATGATCCACTGTTAAGGGTGTATTCTGTAATATGAAGTTATTTTATAATTTAATTTATCTATTTCAATAAAAGATATCTCTCATTATTTATTTACTTGTATTTATTCAGAGATTTTCTTCGATCAAAGTAAATGAAATATTATTAGCAAAAACCGTAGACTATTTGAGAAAGTTGTCAAACTGCTATAGTAAAGTATTTCTTCTTAAGAAATTATTCAAACTATTTTAAGTATAGTTTAAGTTACATAGAAGCATCATATCTTACCATTTGTTATAGAAAGGGTAAGACTAAGAGTAGAGAAAGGATAAGACTAAGAGTAGAGAAAGGATAAGACTAAGAGTAGAGAAAGGGTAAAACTAAGAGTAGAGAAAGGGTAAGACTAAGAGTAGAGAAAGGGTAAAACTAAGAGTAGAGAAAGGGTAAGACTAAGAGTAGAGAAAGGGTAAGACTAAGAGTAGAGAAAGGGTAAGACTAAGAGTAGAGAAAGGGTAAGACTAAGAGTAGAGAAAGGATAAGACTAAGAGTAGAGAAAGGGTAAAACTAAGAGTAGAGAAAGGGTAAGACTAAGAGTAGAGAAAGGGTAAAACTAAGAGTAGAGAAAGGGTAAAACTAAGAGTAGAGAAAGGGTAAGACTAAGAGTAGAGAAAGGGTAAGACTAAGAGTAGAGAAAGGGTAAAACTAAGAGTAGAGAAAGGGTAAAACTAAGAGTAGAGAAAGGGTAAGACTAAGAGTTGAGAAAGGGTAAGACTAAGAGTAGAGAAAGGGTAAGACTAAGAGTAGAGAAAGGGTAAGACTAAGAGTAAAGAAAGGGTAAGACTAAGAGTAGAGAAAGAGTAAGACTAAGAGTAGAGAAAGGGTAAAACTAAGAGTAGAGAAAGGGTAAGACTAAGAGTAGAGAAATGGTAAGACTAAGAGTAGAGAAGGGTAAGACTAAGAGTAGAGAAAGGGTAAGACTAAGAGTAGAGAAAGGGTAAGACTAAGAGTAGAGAAAGGGTAAGACTAAGAGTAGAGAAAGGGTAAGACTAAGAGTAGAGAAAGAGTAAAATATCGTCCAAACGATGACCGTAAGTCTTCATTTGCTGGGAATGTTTTCAGGATGAAGATAAAAGATGGCGATTTGTATTTTTTATGGCAGTGTTGTAAGGAAGTTATTAGCAATAAGTCATGTGGTTAGTTAGAATTAACTTCTTCACAAACTTCAGTGTATACTGTGATAATTAAAAATATGATAGTATAATTGTAATAATAACAATAACAAACATTATAGCTAAGAAAAATACTATACTACAATAAGATACATGAGCCTCGGAAATTAGGTTTAAAAAATAGCACCGTGCTGCCACCTATGTTTCAAAGTGGGTACTAGCCGTTGTTACGCAATAGCAACATTTCGTTTATTTAAAATATCATAACTTGTTTGTAATTTAGAATATTCTTTAGTGAAGTGTGACTCTGTTATGTTAATTAAATATCAAAAATTAAGTACTTGTCCTGAGCATGCTTATTGTAGTATAATATCTTTGGAGTATCTTATTGTAGTATAATATCTTTGGAGTATCTTATTGTAGTATAATATCTTTGGAGTATCTTATGGTAGTATAATATCTTTGGTGTATCTTATTGTAGTATAATATCTTTGGTGTATCTTATTGTAGTATAATATCTTTGGTATATCTTATTGTAGTATAATATCTTTGGAGTATCTTATTGTAGTATAATATATTTGGTGTATCTTATTGTAGTATAATATCTTTGGAGTATCTTATTGTAGTATAATATCTTTGGTGTATCTTATTGTAGTATAATATCTTTGGTGTATCTTATTGTAGTATAATATCTTTGGTATATCTTATTGTAGTATAATATCTTTGGAGTATCTTATTGTAGTATAATATATTTGGTGTATCTCATTGTAGTATAATATCTTTGGTATATCTTATTGTAGTATAATATCTTTGGTATATCTTATTGTAGTATAATATCTTTGGTGTATCTTATTGTAGTATAATATCTTTGGTGTATCTTATTGTAGTATAATATCTTTGGTGTATCTTATTGTAGTATAATATCTTTGGTATATCTTATTGTAGTATAATATCTTTGGTATATCTTATTGTAGTATAATATCTTTGGTGTATCTTATTGTAGTATAATATATTTGGTGTATCTTATTGTAGTATAATATCTTTGGTATATCTTATTGTAGTATAATATCTTTGGTATATCTTATTGTAGTATAATATCTTTGGTGTATCTTATTGTAGTATAATATCTTTGGTATATCTTATTGTAGTATAATATCTTTGGTGTATCTTATTGTAGTATAATATCTTTGGTGTATCTTATTGTAGTATAATATCTTTGGTATATCTTATTGTAGTATAATATCTTTGGTATATCTTATTGTAGTATAATATCTTTGGTATATCTTATTGTAGTATAATATATTTGGTGTATCTTATTGTAGTATAATATCTTTGGTATATCTTATTGTAGTATAATATCTTTGGTATATCTTATTGTAGTATAATATCTTTGGTGTATCTTATTGTAGTATAATATCTTTGGTATATCTTATTGTAGTATAATATCTTTGGTGTATCTTATTGTAGTATAATATCTTTGGTGTATCTTATTGTAGTATAATATCTTTGGTATATCTTATTGTAGTATAATATCTTTGGTATATCTTATTGTAGTATAATATCTTTGGTATATCTTATTGTAGTATAATATCTTTGGTGTATCTTATTGTAGTATAATATCTTTGGAGTATCTTATTGTAGTATAATATCTTTGGTGTATCTTATTGTAGTATAATATCTTTGGTATATCTTATTGTAGTATAATATCTTTGGAGTATCTTATTGTAGTATAATATATTTGGTGTATCTTATTGTAGTATAATATCTTTGGTATATCTTATTGTAGTATAATATCTTTGGTATATCTTATTGTAGTATAATATCTTTGGTGTATCTTATTGTAGTATAATATCTTTGGTGTATCTTATTGTAGTATAATATCTTTTGGTGTATCTTATTGTAGTATAATATCTTTGGTATATCTTATTGTAGTATAATATCTTTGGTATATCTTATTGTAGTATAATATCTTTGGTGTATCTTATTGTAGTATAATATATTTGGTGTATCTTATTGTAGTATAATATCTTTGGTATATCTTATTGTAGTATAATATCTTTGGTATATCTTATTGTAGTATAATATCTTTGGTGTATCTTATTGTAGTATAATATCTTTGGTATATCTTATTGTAGTATAATATCTTTGGTGTATCTTATTGTAGTATAATATCTTTGGTGTATCTTATTGTAGTATAATATCTTTGGTATATCTTATTGTAGTATAATATCTTTGGTATATCTTATTGTAGTATAATATCTTTGGTATATCTTATTGTAGTATAATATCTTTGGTGTATCTTATTGTAGTATAATATATTTGGTGTATCTTATTGTAGTATAATATCTTTGGTATATCTTATTGTAGTATAATATCTTTGGTGTATCTTATTGTAGTATAATATCTTTGGTATATCTTATTGTAGTATAATATCTTTGGTGTATCTTATTGTAGTATAATATCTTTGGTATATCTTATTGTAGTATAATATCTTTGGTGTATCTTATTGTAGTATAATATATTTGGTGTATCTTATTGTAGTATAATATCTTTGGTATATCTTATTGTAGTATAATATCTTTGGTGTATCTTATTGTAGTATAATATCTTTGGTATATCTTATTGTAGTATAATATCTTTGGTGTATCTTATTGTAGTATAATATCTTTGGTGTATCTTATTGTAGTATAATATCTTTGGTATATCTTATTGTAGTATAATATCTTTGGTATATCTTATTGTAGTATAATATCTTTGGTATATCTTATTGTAGTATAATATCTTTGGTGTATCTTATTGTAGTATAATATATTTGGTGTATCTTATTGTAGTATAATATCTTTGGTATATCTTATTGTAGTATAATATCTTTGGTATATCTTATTGTAGTATAATATCTTTGGTGTATCTTATTGTAGTATAATATATTTGGTGTATCTTATTGTAGTATAATATCTTTGGTATATCTTATTGTAGTATAATATCTTTGGTATATCTTATTGTAGTAAAATATCTTTGGTGTATCTTATTGTAGTATAATATCTTTGGTATATCTTATTGTAGTATAATATCTTTGGTGTATCTTATTGTAGTATAATATCTTTGGTGTATCTTATTGTAGTATAATATCTTTGGTGTATCTTATTGTAGTATAATATCTTTGGTATATCTTATTGTAGTATAATATCTTTGGAGTATCTTATTGTAGTATAATATATTTGGTGTATCTTATTGTAGTATAATATCTTTGGTATATCTTATTGTAGTATAATATCTTTGGTATATCTTATTGTAGTATAATATCTTTGGTATATCTTATTGTAGTATAATATCTTTGGAGTATCTTATTGTAGTATAATATCTTTGGTATATCTTATTGTAGTATAATATCTTTGGAGTATCTTATTGTAGTATAATATCTTTGGTATATCTTATTGTAGTATAATATCTTTGGAGTATCTTATTGTAGTATAATATCTTTGGTATATCTTATTGTAGTATAATATCTTTGGAGTATCTTATTGTAGTAAAATATCTTTGGTATATCTTATTGTAGTATAATATCTTTGGTGTATCTTATTGTAGTATAATATCTTTGGAGTATCTTATTGTAGTATAATATCTTTGGAGTATCTTATTGTAGTATAATATCTTTGGAGTATCTTATTGTAGTATAATATCTTTGGAGTATCTTATTGTAGTATAATATCTTTGGAGTATCTTATTGTAGTATAATATCTTTGGAGTATCTTATTGTAGTATAATATCTTTGGTGTATCTTATTGTAGTATAATATCTTTGGTATATCTTATTGTAGTATAATATCTTTGGAGTATCTTATTGTAGTATAATATCTTTGGAGTATCTTATTGTAGTATAATATCTTTGGTGTATCTTATTGTAGTATAATATCTTTGGTATATCTTATTGTAGTATAATATCTTTGGTATATCTTATTGTAGTATAATATCTTTGGTGTATCTTATTGTAGTATAATATCTTTGGTGTATCTCATTGTAGTATAATATCTTTGGTGTATCTTATTGTAGTATAATATCTTTAGTGTATCTTATTGTAGTATAATATCTTTGGTGTATCTTATTGTAGTATAATATCTTTGGTGTATCTTATTGTAGTATAATATCTTTGGTGTATCTTATTGTAGTATAATATCTTTGGTGTATCTTATTGTAGTATAATATCTTTGGTGTATCTTATTGTAGTATAATATCTTTAGTGTATCTTATTGTAGTATAATATCGTTGGTGTATCTTATTGTAGTATAATATCTTTGGTGTATCTTATTGTAGTATAATATCTTTGGTGTATCTTATTGTAGTATAATATCTTTGGTGTATCTTATTGTAGTATAATATCTATGGTGTATCTTATTGTAGTATAATATCTTTGGTATATCTTATTGTAGTATAATATCTTTGGTGTATCTTATTGTAGTATAATATCTTTGGTATATCTTATTGTAGTATAATATCTTTGGTGTATCTTATTGTAGTATAATATCTTTAGTGTATCTTATTGTAGTATAATATCTTTGGTGTATCTTATTGTAGTATAATATCTTTGGTGTATCTTATTGTAGTATAATATCTTTGGTATATCTTATTGTAGTATAATATCTTTGGTGTATCTTATTGTAGTATAATATCTTTGGTATATCTTATTGTAGTATAATATCTTTGGTGTATCTTATTGTAGTATAATATCTTTAGTGTATCTTATTGTAGTATAATATCTTTGGTGTATCTTATTGTAGTATAATATCTTTGGTATATCTTATTGTAGTATAATATCTTTGGTTTATCTTATTGTAGTATAATATCTTTAGTGTATCTTATTGTAGTATAATATCTTTGGTGTATCTTATTGTAGTATAATATCTTTGGTGTATCTTATTGTAGTATAATATCTTTGGTATATCTTATTGTAGTATAATATCTTTGGTATATCTTATTGTAGTATAATATCTTTGGTGTATCTTATTGTAGTATAATATCTTTGGTGTATCTTATTGTAGTATAATATCTTTTGTGTATCTTATTGTAGTATAATATCTTTTGTGTATCTTATTGTAGTATAATATCTTTTGTGTATCTTATTGTAGTATAATATCTTTTGTGTATCTTATTGTAGTATAATATCTTTGGTCTATCTCATTGTAGTATAATATCTTTTGTGTATCTTATTGTAGTATAATATCTTTTGTGTATCTTATTGTAGTATAATATCTTTTGTGTATCTTATTGTAGTATAATATCATTGGTATACTTGTATTCCTATTATTTATGTTAGAAGTATAATGACAAAAATATAAATTCTTATAATGATCGAATATGTAGAATCGTCCGATAAATGAAAAGTTACCCACAATCTCATTATAGTTTTAAGTTATATTTTAGATTACTATAGTACGTTATAGTAACATTATTTTTTAATTTATTTATTTGCAATATTCAATTCTAAAATAAACACGTATAAAAAATGCTATCTTAAAACAACTGAAAACGATAGATAATTCCTTCACTGAAATTAACGAATATATTAAATTCATTTAAGTTCACATAGCATACTAATGCAGTCTCATGAACTAAGCTATTTTCAGTTAGCTTACTAATGGAAAAAAGCTTACTGAAAGCTTTCAGTTCTTACATTCAAGATATGTTCACATTTCAGTTTTATGTATACAATTTGAAAGACAATATTCCCCATTTTAATTCCATTTAACGGCAGCATAAAAGGAAGCTAAAAGATAGTTTATCATCTCTTAAGAGAATTTAATAAGCTGCCTTGAGTCACTACTTCGATGCTACACATTTTACAGCTGATTGTCTCGCCTCGAGTTGTACAAGGGAAAAAACTTACAACTATTAACACTGATTGAAAACAGCTGCAGTGAATTGGCAGGTGTACGGTAGGCCTTCCTTATCTATGCAATGATTTAGTTTCTTATTTCTGAAATTTTTATTTAAATTTCCTAACCTTAATAGTACCGGAGTGAAACAAAATGGGTGACCCGTTCAAGTTTTTAATATATAACTCTCATAAAAATGATTGGAAGTTTAGGAGACTTTATGACTTATTTAGTTTGAAATTTGCGCATCATTTTAAGATTAGCATCGTTAAATAATACATTTAAATAAATGAGTTATGAATATTTAAAAACGACATTTTAGAATTTTTTATATTTAAATCAGACTGGGTAGAGATTTAGTAGATTTTCATGCTCTATCCCTACTGGATAGAAAATCCGAGTATTTTACATAACAACTATATTATTTAATAATGTATTGGTCATTTAGAAAAAAAGTATTCCCTTCACTCCCACCAATAATGAGGTGGGGTGGAGGAAGTGGGTGTAGCGGACGGGGGAGGCGGTTGATGATGTGGGTGGGGGAGATATATTGAAGCTTGACAACTGGATTTTTATTGCAGAATAGAGTTAAGGTATCTACCTCAAAATATAACTTGTGAATAACAAATATAACAATCAGTGAAAGTTAGATCATTGAAAAAGAGTTTTCTCCCCGTAATGAATTTATTGATTTATTAATGCTATTTATTTTTATAGCAATTGTTTTTTTCTGTTCTAATTAATAAATCACCTGCAGCAATTTGTATAATTGGGAGTAACTATATACAGAGTGTATTTTTAAGCATCACTACATTACTAGATCTGATAGGAAACATGCTGGCGAAGATAGCCAGCAACACTTTAAAAGTAAATATACTTATTTATGTATCATGTTCATATGAGTTTGTTATACTTTATTAGTTTTCTCTGATCTGATATTAAGTTGTTATTATTTTCTTTCTAAAAAATATTCTAAACCTGCCTCTGGTGTCTATACTAATTATATCTTGCCATTAGTTTAAAATTTAAACTCATGTAACCATCATAAATAGCTATAAATTTAGATAAACTGTACAGTTAAATAAAGTGTGTATTTGAATAATTTTCACCTCATATGTAATTACAGGAGAAAGTGTCTGTTTCCAGGTGTAGTTATTATTAGCGCCTTTTAATTATTAATTTTTTCTCATCTGATTTTACCAATCATAAAAATTATTCATATTTAAATACGATACATCCACGAATTATAATTTACAGTTTACATTCACCCTCTCAATATTCAATATAATATTTTTATCATGATACAGAAAATAGAGGGGGTCAATATGAACCCCCTGTTACGAAATAGAACTAAAATGTTCAGGTAAAAGCTAATTCAATTAAAGGTTATAATTTGTAGTTAAGAATTTCTATTTTGAACTTAAAACTTTACCTCTCAAAAAATCTTTTATTTAATAATTGTTTTTAAAAGACAAACCCTCATTAAAAATATTTATAATAAAATCTCCCAATGAAAAGTTGTGAAATATTTTTTCATTTTATATATAGTATTTACATAAATATTTTAAATAATTTCCATACTTTATTCACAGTGAGATCTTATGAATCTTCATCAGCATATTATCTTAATACGTCTGAAACTGTATTTAAAATTCCATTTGAAATCTGTAATTCCTATTGAATATTTGACACAGTAGTTCGAATGAAGGATTCGAATTCATGAATTCAAATCCCTAGATATTTATATGTGAGTTTCAAGTTATTTGCATAATATTCGATAAGGAGATTAAATAATTCTCACAGAGATTCTTTTCCATTCATAAATTATGTAAGTGAATCAATCGAACAATTTCAATGACTATTATTCAATCATGATTTGAAAATCAGAGCTGAAATAATTATGACATTATTATCCTAACTTGAAATATCATGATTTTATTAATAAAATTATAGCTATGTTAAAATAGCCATTTCTGAATACACAATGAAGTACAATATACTGTGCAAAATATACCAAGAAGTACAATATACTGTGCAAAATATACCAAGAAGTACAATATACTGTGCAAAATATACCAAGAAGTACAATATACTGTGCAAAATATACCAAGAAGTACAATATACTGTGCAAAATATACCAAGAAGTACAATATACTTTGCAAAATATACCAAGAAGTACAATATACTGTGCAAAATATACCAAGAAGTACAATATACTGTGCAAAATATAACAAGAAGTACAATATACTGTTAAAAATATACCAAGAAGTACAATACATTAATTGTGTTAAATATAACAAGAAGTACAGTACATTAATTGTGTTAAATATAACAAGAAGTACAGTACATTAATTGTGTTAAATATAACAAGAAGTACAGTACATTAATTGTGTTAAATATAACAAGAAGTACAGTACACTATACTCCCTACTTAATCATATATCCGTATATATTCCTATATTTATAAGAATACTATTCAATCTTTGCTTCAGCTTTAAATTTAAAAAGAGAATGTAGTAAATAACCACTAATTATTGAAGCTACAAAAACATAGAAAATGGAGAGTACATTTAAGGATCAGGACATGGAATTTCAATTATCTTATACGATATAAACCTATTATTATCTTGAGGGAAGTCATTGGAAAAGATATACTGGGACTTTAGTTTTAGTGTTTAGGTATCATGGATAGATTTTATGTGGATAAACCTATTGAAAATAATGGGATAAATTTAATAAACGAGTGTATACGTGAAATGATAGGAATATTTTCTTTAAAATCTCGTATAATATATAAGTTAATATAAGATATAAGTAGAATTAATATCAGGTCAGTGTTCTCTAGATAGTCAGTTAATAACAAAGGTTTTTTATGTTCGCAAAGGAAGGATTTTCACCACTTACGTGTCACTCATTTTAAATGAAAAGCCTTTAATATTTCCTGAAGAAAGAAAGGTTGAAATTAAGAGGCAATGAAATTGAAATCAGAACTTTAGTTATAGACTTTTATTCGTATTTATGGAAGAAAAGAGCATATAATTATCATTATTTCACTTTTATTTTAATTGATAAAATAAAAATATAAAATAATTATTATTTATTTTTTCTCATATGATCGAAAACGTGAAACTGTCTGGTAACTGGTAACTTACTTTAATTTCAATTACGTTTTCTTGTATAAAATCTGCAAAAAAAATTCTTAGCAATATGAAGCGACTAAAAAAAAGCAAATTTTAGATACAATTTAATGCTATTGAGAATTATGTATAACATCCTTTATTTTTTATATATGTATATATATATATTAAAATAGTTTAATTTTTTAGATTATAGTTTTGTATCGGATACAATCAAGAAATTAGCGATGCAATGCAACTTGTTTTCATCATTAACGAATGCAGTCAATGAGTCTAAATGCATTTCTGAACGTTTTCTGAGCTCCCCAAAGAATAGACAAAGTCACACAGCCTCCTAGAGTTAACTTGGCCTGAACCTTTAAATATACTTATTATTATTAACAAATGATGTACAGTATAGAACTCCTCTATAGTGATATCCTGTATATACACTAGAGCTCCTCTATAGTGAAATCTTGTATAGTGAATGTACTAAAACTGATGACCATGGCTGGGACAATATGCTCTTAAAATTATAGATCCCGAAAATATTATAGACGTAGAGAATTAAAGAGTATTGAATCGTTCTAAACCAGCGGTATATAGTATTCGATACCATTTCATTTCGTTTCGTCTATGATTTTTTTTGGATCTATAGTTTTAAGAGCATATTGTCCCAGCCCTACTGATGACCAATAATAGCAGACCAAATGCGATTTGTTTACTATAGAGGCTACTTCCTTTGCATTTCATTATAGAAGTGTTACATTACATTACATTAAAAAATACTATACAGAAAATCAATATTTTAAACATTTTCTACCTATTAAATTCATAACCCAGGATTATAATACAAGTACATTATTGAATTGTATATTCTGCTTCCCTTCGTGTTTGGTGCGTACGTTACGCCTTTCCGAAAAAGAGGAAAAGTCTTTGACTCGGTATACTAGATAGGGGTTATAAAAACTATAGAAAATGATGTAAAGGCTATTATGTTAATAAATTGAATAAAAATTCAACCTTATGGAGAATAAAGTAAGAAATAACTTCAGTAGAATAAAAAATCTGTATACCTGTACAATTGGAAATTTTTAAAAAATGTTATAGGTATCAATATATAGTTTAGAATAATTACAATATGAATTTACAAACTGGTAACACTAGTTAAATTTTTTTAAATAATAGAAGATATCAAGATACATTTTAGAAAAGTTACAAAGGAAATTTACTGATAGAAAATGCAATATTTGAGGCACATGACAATTTGGAAGAAAGGTAACAATTTCGTTTGTTGCAGTACTGCCTATAGAGTGGCTATAGGATCAAGCTTCAGACTTGGAATCGGTTTCGATCCCTTTTTATTGGCTGTTATAGGTTTCATAATGGTCATGAGCTTAGAATTCGAATGGAATTGAGGTCTGCCTTCGCATCTGAGGTAAGGCAAAATCTAACCAAAACATTTAAATGATTTAGAGAATAGAGGGCAGTAAATACTATTGTTGACGGATGATTTCTTTATGTATAAAAATTCCTAAATCTGTTTTTAAATCGCTTAGAGGGTTGAGGGGGTCATATTGCCCCATCTCTCGAATTCCCCTATAGTGAAATCCTGTATATACCCTATTAACAG
The DNA here is from genome assembly GCA_947561585.1 of Caprella mutica. Classification (NCBI taxonomy): domain Eukaryota; kingdom Metazoa; phylum Arthropoda; class Malacostraca; order Amphipoda; family Caprellidae; genus Caprella; species Caprella mutica. The sequence continues at coordinate 44,884 of CANNZV010002797.1, read as the reverse complement.
TAGCTAATATAACATTTTATCAAATATGAGAATTAAAAAAAAGTACATAGCACTTATAAGTGACTGTTGCAACCATATAACACAGTAGCATATTCTCTCACTCTGCATTTTACTTAAAGTTCGAATAGGCAGTAGAGAATATCTCTCTGAACATTTTAAAACTCACTACAAATTCACGGCTGTGAGGAGAGAGACAATTTGTTCTCGTTTGCTTTGATCTGATGTATGCCATAGGAGTGAGGTGTCCTGTGGGATACCCTGGGTATAGGATACGTAGAGGGATGCAGTTTGTGCTATTGAATACCCTGAGTATAGCATACGTAGAGGGATGCAGTTTGTCCTGTAGGATATCCTGAGTATAGGATACGAAGAGGGATGCAGTTTGTCCTGTGGGATATGTTATGAACTACAAAATAATTACCATTTGTAAACATGTGATACCACACGTATTGCATCCGGTATTGCCATTGAATTATATTAAATGTTTATATCTATTGGTATGGACTTATGAGAATTTAAAAATGAAATTGAAATTAGTATATACTGTTGATAGTGATTTTAGTTCAGCTTAAACCCTAAATATTCTCGTTTTAATAATTTTATAAAAAACCCTGTTAATATTTGATGAGCCTTAAATACGATTTTTTTTTTATAATACCTAAATTTTGCCGCATGTTACATACTATTAATTGAAATAAGTACCATATCTGAAAACTGATGGGTGTTTTTGCCAGCTGTAGATTCCATTTGAGGTCTGCAAGTTGTTCTGTAAGGGCTGTCCTTTTAAATGGGTGCTTTTACGATAATTAATCTACGTTAGGAATGGGAATATATATGTCCCCCAAACATGGTTCGGTTTAATAAATATATAAATAATGACAAAGTGATATACCAGAATAATGGTACACGATCGATGAAACATATGTTGATTGATATAATTTCACGGAATGAACGGAATATAAAGCACATACTTAAATGTCGAGCCATCTTATTACTTAACGTTTAAATTGAGGGCATTTTTACATCGGGTGAGGGTAAAATGTTATGAACAATAATTTTGATATGAATATACAGATATATATTTTGCACAAATATTTGAAATAAAATGCCTTTTAAGGGTATTGAATTTCATTAATTACCTATTTCTTTTTCATTCCTCATAAGCCTAACTTTCTTAAGACCGTTAAAATACCATACAGAACAAACAAATGTACGTTACTATGTATATCCATATATCTAGTGTTCAATGTATTAACTATACCTTTTTTATGTGACAATAGTATTTTTTGCTCTAGGTATTTGAATGATGTCTGAGAGTACACTGGTCCTTCATAACTGACCAGGCACTTTACTAGTTCGCACCTATCTAATTAACTAACGTCACCCCTAAGCCATATTTGCTAAACAGTGTATTTTTTATATTCGTACCAAATAAATCTGAACCGGTCATTACCCGCTTTCATTTCCTGTGTAATTGACAGATATTAATTAGATCAGTTACTGAATTATGGAAATAAAGAATGAATGGTTAATTCTGAAGAGATAAATTTGCAAATATTATTATTTAAACCTGGAAGCCTAGTACCTATTCTCCTACCCCAGAAGTGATACATAATAGATACCCTTTTCGTAGGATACGTAAAGGGATGCAGTTTGTCCTTTGGAAACCCTGAGTATAAGATACGTAGGATGCAGTTTGTCCTGTGGATACCCTGAGGCATAAGATACGTAAAGGGATGCAATTTGCAACATGAACAACAATAGGATATAGTAAAGTATATCTATAATTTTAGCAACATATATATATATACAACACTTATTATTCTTAATCACCATCTTTAACAATTAAATTTTCAATATAAATATCTACAAGCATCACCACCACGATGTTGAAGTTTTCTCCTTAAGCATTAATCAATTAAATTGACCAAAATCTAATCAAACTGGTGTGGCTGGAAATAATTACTTCCTAGATTAATGTTCAACAAGGCCTGTGTAAGCCGAAACATTTAACGTAATTTGGCAGCTCAAAGCCAGCTCATTTATTTGCCATGATTGATATTCCGTGTTATTACTCCTTGGCAAAACACGCCAAAAAATGTTAATTTCGAGAATGTTATTAGGCATATTTTTCGACTCTATGTTGTTGATGATATGTCCTTTATTTTAAAGATTATTGAGTGAAGAAATTTATTAACATTTATTAGATTAAAATAGGAAAGAAAAGTATGGAAATGATAAATTAAGTATAATTTTTGTAGATAATTTAGTAAGGAAAAGTTTGCCGATATCATTCTTATGTATAATTAAGTAGGAAAAGTTTGCCGATATCATTCTTATGTATAATTAAGTAGGAAAAGTTTGCCGATATCATTCTTATGTATAATTAAGTAGGAAAAGTTTGCCGATATCATTCTTATGTATAATTAAGTAGGAAAAGTTTGCCGATATCATTCTTATGTATAATCAAGTAGGAAAAGTTTGCCGATATCATTCTTATGTATAATTAAGTAGGAAAAGTTTGCCGATATCATTCTTATGTATAATCAAGTAGGAAAAGTTTGCCGATATCATTCTTATGGATAATCAAGTAGGAAAAGTTTGCCGATATCATTCTTATGGATAATCAAGTAGGAAAAGTTTGCCGATATCATTCTTATGGATAATCAAGTAGGAAAAGTTTGCCGATATCATTCTTATGTATAATTAAGTAGGAAAAGTTTGCCGATATCATTCTTATGTATAATTAAGTAGGAAAAGTTTGCCGATATCATTCTTATGGATAATTAAGTAGGAAAAGTTTGCCGATATCATTCTTATGGATAATTAAGTAGGAAAAGTTTGCCGATATCATTCTTATGGATAATTAAGTAGGAAAAGTTTGCCGATATCATTCTTATGTATAATTAAGTAGGAAAAGTTTGCCGATATCATTCTTATGGATAATTAAGTAGGAAAAGTTTGCCGATATCATTCTTATGTATAATTAAGTAGGAAAAGTTTGCCGATATCATTCTTATGGATAATTAAGTAGGAAAAGTTTGCCGATATCATTCTTATGTATAATTAAGTAGGAAAAGTTTGCCGATATCATTCTTATGGATTATAATTAAAAAAGAAATATTTATTCATGATATTTCAATGCAATTTTTAGTAGTGCAATTTATCAACCTAGTGCCCCTTATACCTAATACCTAATAATAATACCTATTACCTAATAATAATCTTAATACTTAATAATAATACCTACAACCTAAAAATAATACCTAATACCTAATAATAATAATACCTAATACCTAATAATAATAATACCTAATACCTAATAATAATAATACCTACTACCTAATTTAGCAACCTAACACCCCTTCTTTTGCTACCAAAGTTGTTCATTATTTTTAACAGCAGTGGCAGGTTATTGGTATTTGTTTTTATAGCAAACAACGCAGTTACGTTCCACTTCATAAAATTAAAGAAGATGTTCCGTAAGAACACAGTAGGTATGTTCCTACGCTACTTACATGTGTGGCTAGGGGGTAAGTTCTGAATTATTGAACACTTCCCTGCTTTCGATCATATAGGAAAATGATATAATGATTATTATTTATCTCGATATTTTAATATTAATTGTTTTTATATGATCGAAATTGTGGAACCGTCCGATAACTCGGAACTTACACTATAATGTTTAGGTCGTTGAGAGGTAGAAATTGACTTGTGAAATTGTCCAAATAATGTAACAATAATGGCTATATTACTATTATATTGATACAATGTATGTTTGTAATATATGTGTATGATTTCGTGATAATTTTCAAGAGAAGAACATCAATATTAGTATAATATTTAACTAGTTGATTTTTGTAAGCCTAATTATATTATGTAGTTAAATAATCTATCGGAGAAGATGTTTGTCACGTTTGCGTTCACAACATTTGTTAACAAATATTAACCAGCGCCATCTAGCGGTACAACTGACTATTTATCTATCTAACCCTAATTTCGGAGAGGTTTCATTTTCATTTTTTCTACAATGAAGAATTTCTTCTATTTAATGATATAAAATGCTGTATTAAACAGTTGCTCTGTTCCTCAAGTAACTGGGAAAGGAATAGTTCGAGTACTTCTCTCAAATCCGTAAGTTCAGTTAGGTAAGTAGCTTTAACTTTGTAGAGTTTGTAAGTACATTTGCAGAGCAACTTACTGGAGACCTTTACTCAATGTTGGTTTGGAAAAAGGAAAAAAAGGGATAGGAAAAGTACACAATGAAATACAAATATAGAGAAATATGTAGAAAATGATTTTATGAAATATATAGGGAAATAATTTATGAATATATAGGGAAATAATTTATGAATATATAGGGAAATAATTTATGAAATATATAGAAAATTAATTTATGAAATATACATATAGGGAAATAATTTATGGATAGAAAATTTATTCATGAAGTATATAGAAAACTGATTTATGAAATATATTGGGAATTAATTTATGAAATATATAGGGAAATAATTTATGGAATATATAAAAAATTAATTTATGAAATATATAGGGAAATAATTTATGGAATATATAAAAAATTAATTTATGAAATATATAGGGAAATAATTTATGGAATATATAGAAAATTAATTTATGAAATACACATATAGGGAAATAATTAATGGAATATACAGTATGGGCCACAAAAATGTTTCCTCTTTTTCAAATACTTGTAAATCATTAACCAATGAACGAAAAAACTGTATCTTGGTCTCTTTTTCTCCGCCTCTTATTGTACTATTAATTTGTAGAAACTATTTTTAACTGATGGACATAGTTTAAGAACATGTAAGCAAAGAGTGAAGGTGATTATGTTTGTCATTGTGCGAAGGTTATTCTTAGAGCTAACTCTGTGATTTTACTAATTAAAAGGCAGTGAATAAAGGGGAAAAAAAATATAATGGCAGACATTTTAATACAGAGTGCTTACACTTCTTCCCTAGAAACTATTTTGAAATAGAACAACTTCAGTGACATTTTAATCTCATTGAAGTTTTCACTCTGAATATTCGTTCTTCGTTATTTAATTGAATGGTTAAGGCCCGTTTCACACTTGCATTTTTAACAGCGCGGAAAAAAGCTCTTCTTAAAATGTGTTAACACTTGCGTTTCTTTATCGATGATGGAAAAATCACATCAAATTTTTTTCTTCAAAGATAAAAAAATGCATGTGTGAACACATTTTAAGAAGAGCTTTTTTCGGCGCTGTTAAAAATGCAAGTGTGAAGCGAGCCTTAACTATGCAATGAACTAGCGAAGAACGAATATTCAGAGTGAAAACTTCAATGAGATCAAAATGTCACTGAAGTTGTTCTATTTCAAAATAGTTTCTAGGGAAGAAGTGGTCTTAAAGTGGCCCCTGTATTAAAATGTCTACAATTATATATTTTCCCCTTTTTTATTCACTGCCTTTTAGTAAGTAAAATCACAGAGTTAGCTCTAAGAATAACCTTCACGCAATGACAAAAATAATCACCGTCACTCTTTGCTTACCTGTTCTTAAACTATGTCCATCAGTTAAAAAATGTTTTTACAATTTAATAGTACAATAAAAGGTGGTGAAAATGAGACCAAGATACAGTTTTTTCGTCTATTGGTTAATGATTTATAAGTATTTGAAAAAGGGGAAACATTTTTTTGGCCCATACTGTATAGAAAATTTATTTATGAAATATTTAGAATTTTTTTAATGAAATCTGTAGAAAAATAATGTACGAAGTATGCATTAAAATAACTAAAGAAATATATACATAATAACCACTATTATTACTATACAATTATTAGTACTTTATATATTAATCATTATTTAAATTTCTTCATTAGCGAGAATTTTTGTCATTTCTTAATTAATATTACTTTATTTTAAATTGAAAAATACTGTCTAAGCCCAACTAAATTATTTAAATATTGGTTCTTATTACCTATCTTGGTAGGAAATCTTCAAACCAATGAGAAGTCTAATATTAAAATATCTGGGACATATATAGCGTAAGTTCCAAGTTATTGGATGGTTTCACATTTCCAATCAAAGTAAAATCGGTTCTAGGTATTTTCCCCGCAAAAAATTCGATGAAAAATTTCACCGATGAAAAATTCTACCGGATAAATTTAACCGATGAAAAATGGCACCGCATAATACTGGTTTTTAATTTGTAACATTAAATAAATAATAACATCGTATAACACAAATAAAATCTTGTTTTCTCGATATGTTAATTGGTATCCATGATACCTGCAGGTATCATTAGCTACCTCGTATAGTGGAAAAATCTTCTTTAATCTGCCATGACTGGCCATTATAGTTATAAGTAGAAAGCTGATTGCGATTCATGGCAGACTTAAGGCCTGGTCACACGAACGTTTTTGCACAGCGTTTTCACGGCGTTTTTGCTCTGAAGAATTTATTGTTAAGTCCATTTCATATGTATCCATGTTACGCGACGCTTTTGGAGTCGTTGAAAACGTTGCAAAAACGCTCGTGTGATATCACCCTTCAGAAAATCGATTCAGTATAGGGGGTAGTTCTCTTACTCAGGATCCTACATCCACTACAGAGGTGTTCTATTGTATATATATATTATAGATATATTCATTACATTTTTTTCTTATACGACAAATTATGTGCAACCATACGATAACTTGAAACTTACCCAAGAGAACGAGAATATTTCAAAGAATCTACCACTCGCGCCGAAATATTTTCACTTCATTGATTCTTCCGATAGCGTCGTGAAAGCTTTTTGATTCCAATGATTTTCGATAAAATCTTCGGTTTGACCTTTCTCAATTTTGCTTACAGTTGCAATAATGCTATCTTGATCTGCGAAAAGCGGCCCAATGTTTTTGGAGAAAGAAACGATATAAAAATAATAAATTCGATGTCGACCATTTTGTTTCACATTGAATTTTATGTACTGGAAATTTCAGAAAGATATTTTTTTATTCCTTTCTTACGTTCCTTTTTGGGGAAAGGTATATTCCGAATTTGAAAGAAAATAAAGTACATTTTATACTATAATGGTTCGATGAATGCATATATGGAGCTTGTGGGATACAGTATCTACAACAAGGTTAAAAATAACCGAATTATTCGACCTATTGACTAGCTGTTAGAAATTTATAACTGAACTTTGTCCTTATATTGCTAACAGTGTCTTCATTGGGGTACTTACTGTGTCCCTATAATGCTAACAGTGTCTTCATTGGGGTACTTACTGTGTCCCTATATTGCTAACAGTGTCCTCATTGGGGTACTTACTGTGTCCCTATATTGCTAACAGTGTCTTCATTGGGGTACTTACTGTGTCCTTATATTGCTAACAGTGTCATCATTGGGGTACTTACTGTGTCCATATATTACTAACAGTGTCCTCATTGGGGTACTTACTGTGTCCCTATATTGCTAACAGTGTCTTCATTGGGGTACTTACTGTGTCCCTATATTGCTAACAGTGTCCTCATTGGGGTACTTACTGTGTCCCTATATTACTAACAGTGTCCTCATTGGGGTACTTACTGTGTCCCTATATTGCTAACAGTGTCCTCATTGGGGTACTTACTGTGTCCCTATATTGCTAACAGTGTCCTCATTGGGGTACTTACTGTGTCCATATATTGCTAACAGTGTCTTCATTGGGGTACTTACTGTGTCCCTATATTACTAACAGTGTCCTCATTGGGGTACTTACTGTGTCCCTATATTACTAACAGTGTCCTCATTGGGGTACTTACTGTGTCCCTATATTGCTAACAGTGTCTTCATTGGGGTACTTACTGTGTCCCTATATTGCTAACAGTGTCTTCATTGGGGTACTTACTGTGTCCCTATATTGCTAACAGTGTCTTCATTGGGGTACTTACTGTGTCCTTATATTGCTAACAGTGTCCTCATTTGGGTACTGACTGTGTCCCTATATTGCTAACAGTGTCTTCATTGGGGTACTTACTGTGTCCTTATATTGCTAACAGTGTCTTCATTGGGGTACTTACTGTGTCCCTATATTGCTAACAGTGTCCTCATTGGGGTACTTACTGTGTCCCTATATTGCTAACAGTGTCTTCATTGGGGTACTTACTGTGTCCCTATATTGCTAACAGTGTCCTCATTGGGGTACTTACTGTGTCCATATATTGCTAACAGTGTCTTCATTGGGGTACTTACTGTGTCCCTATATTACTAACAGTGTCCTCATTGGGGTACTTACTGTGTCCCTATATTGCTAACAGTGTCTTCATTGGGGTACTTACTGTGTCCCTATATTGCTAACAGTGTCCTCATTGGGGTACTTACTGTGTCCCTATATTGCTAACAGTGTCTTCATTGGGGTACTTACTGTGTCCTTATATTGCTAACAGTGTCTTCATTGGGGTACTTACTGTGTCCCTACATTGCTAACAGTGTCCTCATTGGGGTACTTACTGTGTCCCTATATTGCTAACAGTGTCCTCATTGGGGTACTTACAGTGTCCATATATTGCTAACAGTGTCCTCATTGGGGTACTTACTGTGTCCTTATATTGCTAACAGTGTCCTCATTGGGGTACTTACTGTGTCCCTATATTGCTAACAGTGTCCTCATTGGGGTACTTACTGTGTCCCTATATTGCAAACAGTGTCCTCATTGGGGTACTTACTGTGTCCCTATATTACTAAGAGTGTCCTCATTGGGGTACTTACTGTGTCCCTATATTACTAACAGTGTCCTCATTGGGGTACTTACTGTGTCCCTATTTTGCTAATAGTTTAAATAGTAATTAATTAATTTATTTATAACATAAATGTAATGAATTATTACATATTATTATTATTGATTTTATGAAGTAATTCATATATATCTATTTAGATAGTAATTTATTCTATATATCATATCTTATTCTTCAGTTGTTCCAAAATTTGATATTAACGATGATTATTTATTAATAACTTATAAATCATACATACAGATATATTTTTTTTTTGAAGTGGTTGGTCGATTTCATGGTAGATCCCTTTTTTTCGTACTTACAGAGTCCCTACGTTACTTACTATCCAATCATTGAATTTGTGTCTCAATGTTGCTTAATTTCCCGTCGAAGTAAAAATGTTAACCATTGGTGTCACATGGAATAGACACTCTAACAATCTACGGAGAATTTATCTACTTCTTTCACGTCACAGGAATTTAATTAAGACCCACCAGAAAATGCATCTGAAATGTCATGGGGAATTTTAATAGGCAAATCGAGTGTCAGTTTACCTTATTAATTATTTCCAGCTGATAATTGGTCTCATTGGAAATATAAACGGGGTGCTTTATTTTGGACCAAACATTTCGCTTCTAATTGCGTTATCAGATTCGAATACTTTTATTCAATTAGGTACCAAATAATGGGATGGAGTTTCATTTAATTATTGGATTCTCTCGATTAATGAGTGTAATGTTTGATTAAATATACTAATAAAATATTTAAAAAATTTATTCGTCTTTAAATTTTATTTTTGAAAGAAAATGTTATACGGTGTAAAGTAAAGGATATTACCTACAACTTAGACACGTCAGTCACGTATGTTGAATATCTTATTCATATATTATAATATTTTTTACAATAATTGATATTTTCAGAAACAAATAAGTTGAAATTAATAATAGGTCTTTTCTTTCAAAGTTTCTCTTATCATCAACCTGCGTGTGTTCTTTCAAAGTTTTTTCAAATTAATTCTCCTCTCCAATATCTTTGAGGGGTAATTAATTCAAGAAGATTTTTCGGCTGTTTTCCGAGTTTCAGGTAACAAGATATTCAAACTCTCGAATTAAATTGGCAAGATGAATTACTTCAAAGATTGGTTATGGATGAACTCAATCTGAAGTTGAAGAGGAAAGGAGAGGCAGGGTAGGTTCCGAGTTATGGAACATTTCCACATTTTCGATCATATAAGAAAATAATATTTAATTCTATTATAATTCGTATTTAGGATACTTACAGGTAACATGAATGTCAATTAAAAGGAAATTAAAGAATATTAATTTACCTTAATTAGCAGTTTTAAAATGAAATTGTCTGGAATTTTTTTTTACTTTTTTTTATTGATGTGTGTTATAAAAAATAAAATAAATGTCTTTAAAATATTTGGCGTGGACATAAAATATAATATTTTTTTGTTGATATCAATCAATTTCATTATGAACAGATATTTTAAAATGAAATTTATTAGTAATTTATGATGAACATTCATGTGCTGTGGTACCTATAAATTTACCAGGAAACGGATTATTTCCCGCCAGGATTGGCTCCTGCTGGAATTTTTTCCCGCCAGGAATTTTCCCCAACAGGACTTTTTCCCACCGGACTTATTTCCACCGGATTTTTTTTACCGGATTTTTTTAATATTCAAACTCGTGAAGATAATTTAATATTGCGACTATTTATTTAATTTTCGAAGAAAAATAGTTTTGACCGAAAAAATCGCTGGCATGAAATTGTATGCCGAAGTCAGTCGTCTCAAATAATAACTTTTTTTTATTTATAATATTATTGTCGCATGGGAATAGGTTACTAGTTGAATGGAAATGGGTCCCCACCAACTCCTTGAACCGAGCCCGTTTGTATTGGTTACTCCTCGATAAATAGTTTTCAATGGAGAATTTTAGAGAAAATGTACGGCAATAGATATAAATTATTCTGAAACCTGACCACGCGAAAAATACTGATTTAAGGATTTATACAATCTAACTTACGTAGGTATTTTCATAATAATGGCTAAACCATTGTAAGATTTTTAAAGGTATAAATATTAAATATACATATTAGAAAAAAGGACACTAAAAAACAGGACAATATTAAGTGTAATAAAAATCTACAGTAGGTTTATAAATTCTGTAGTATATTAATTAATAAATTAAAAAAAATTATTAGTGCTCTGGAAAAGCATAAATTTTAACGAGTAGTTAATAGATCGCTATTTTTTTTATAATAGCTGAAAAATGAAATAATAAATTCACGATTTGTAAAACTATAGAGTTGGAATAACTGAATAAATCGACGCTGCTTAGAGTACCTTGCGACATTTGGCAATCCCTTAGTATTACAATATTGTTTGTACTTTGTAGCATCTCGTAATTATATGCGAAAATACGAAGGCACAGTCTTGAAATTGAACGACCAATATGGGCATATACGGAAATCAAATTCTGTTAATAAAATGTGTCTTCTATTAATAATTTTTTAGTTTTACCAAAATTATACTTTAGTATCCTAAAATACTGATATTTTATTCGGCGGGAAAAAGCCCTGGCGGAGAAAAGTCCGGTGGGGAAAGACCGGCGGGGAAAAGTCCTAGTGCCAAATTTATCATCCTCTTGATTTCAGTTGTACGACGTAGTAAAGTATAGACGTCAGATGAAGTTTCAAAGATTAAAAGACGTCCAAACCGTCTAAAAGAAGAGCTAAATGAACTACAGGAAGTAAGTGAAAAGATATAAATAAGACACATAGTCTGAATCTAATTCATTGGAACGCTTCTAAGATCATCACAGGAAATATCGGACATTTATTAGTCTCAACTTGGCACGGACCTTGCGAAAAAAAAAAAATAAGTGCAGAATTTCTTTAGAATGTAATATTTTTTTGTAATTGCTCGAAGAAATGGCGTCATATGTTTGTTACTGGACACTAGAACATAATGAAAATGATAAAGTGTGAAAATAAAATTATGTAGCAAGTTAACTGTATTTAAAACACTAGGGTATGTTCCTAGTTATCGGTCGGTTCTAGATCTACGATTATGAAAGAAAAAATATATAATTTAACTTTTAAACTCAAATGGTATCCATGATACCTGCAGGTATCATGGATACCATTTACGATAACGAGTTGAAAGGTTAAATTATATATTTTTTCTTTCATAATCGTAAATGTTGAACCGTCCGATAACTAAGAACACACCCAATTTGATTTTCATTTTACTGTTTCACTATGCCATTAAATATGTTCTTTTTTATTTTGATTCAAATCATTTAAGATTCTAAATAAAAATACGTAATATGAGATACATTATTTTGTCTCCAAAACAATGTAATTCGTTTGCAAAATAACAATATGCTCCCCTAAGAAAAACAATAATATTGTCTAGCTATTGAAATTGTTTTGCATGTTGTTTTCAAAGGATGTGTTCAATAAGATATTCATGGAGAGATTTCTTGATGATTTTTTTGCAGATTGGATTAGTCGTAACGTAAATTGAAAGAAACTGGAGACTGTATTTTGTTTCTACTGTATCACATGTGTGGAAGTTATAGGTTTTCATGTTTTTCAAGTCATACGTTTTCATGATTTTGAAATCGAACTCAGATTGGTTTCTTTTTCTTGAAAATTTTCAAAGGAAAAAATGTTATAGAAGTGTTTGAAAATAGATTTAACTTCGTTGTTATTGTTACCATTTATTATTGATATTTGATTATTTGTTATTATCAATAAAATTGGAAGTTAGTATCGCCAATTTAGAGAAATAGTTTTATATATTTACTTTATAAAGGTTTTTTAGTTATACATATTTACGGTAAGCATTTATTTAAGTTTTGATGATTGAATTTTAAAAGATAGAATTATCGCTACACGATGCAGTAATTTTTCAATTTCATTTTTCCACCTTTGTTTAAAGAAATTGAAATGCATATCGATTATGGATGTTATGATCATGATTCACTCTTTAGACAAGTCCGAAAAATCGATTTTACGTTTAATAGGAAATTATAACTTCGAACAGCTGTCCGGGAAAACGATATTGGTAATTTAGAATCGAATTATCGGACAAACCATGTCATTATCTTTAAAATTGATTTATCACAAGATATGGATGGCAACACTCCTTAGGTAGCCAATTTATATTTTTTGGTAGAGTGACATGGGGTGTATAGGTCATCTGTAATATCTTGTGATATACAGGCTGGTATTATTTCTGCTAGATACAAATTATGATAAGATCTATTTTTTCCACTGACAACTCAATTATTTCACATATATTCAAAGGATTGCTTCAAAATTACTTCACATAGTTAAGAAAAACAACAAGTAAGACTTACTAATTTTCATATTTTCCTGTTTAAACTTATTTATCAGATTTACCTTTTATTTTATTTAAACATGTAACCAACAAAATAATTTTTTACAAAAAATCATACTATAATTTTTTCCTCTTACAAACCATTTCAAAATAAAGTAGCCTGTTCATAATTTCACCTCAGCACTATAACAACATACAGCACTCTATTGCTATAACTTTACTATGTTTCTTATCACACTCTGCATTAGCATACACCTAGTCTGGCGAGACATGGTAAGGAGACTCGAGGGAAACATCTGATAAACACATATCTGAAATGATATCAAGGTACAGGGAAAAATAGGATAGACCTTCTCTGATGTGAATTAACTTCCGGATGAAAATTTCAGTAGGTTATTATTAGAAATAAAACAACAAAATATTAAATTATGTTAATTGTGGAAAATACATTAAAATATAATCTAGCCCGTCCTTATAATTGGTATTTATGATTACTGCATGTATTCTGGTAATTGAACTTTACCCTATGTCAGTATATCTTGTCACACATACTACCATTGGTTATTTCTATTACCTGTTTAACATTTAATAGTATTTAATATCATCGAGTGACCAATTATTATCCCTATCCTGGTATTAAACAATTTACCTAAAATTGTATTAGTTTAGATTATTTTCCACACTATTTAATTAACGATTAATTAACATTTCTCTCCTGAAAACTTTTTTTAATTAATATTTTTAGTGAATTAAATTTTTTTAACTGCATACATTTTTTTGAGAAATCTATCAATTCTTTTAAAAAATACTGTATCTAGACAATGTCTTAAATACAATAACATTGATCGGGCACGCATGCAAGAAATCTTTCCTCAGTAATATGCAGCATGGCATAGCTATATCTCTTTGCAAAATAAAGGCATTAGTACAATGGTATGCGAGTGTAAATGCTTTTATTAAAAGATATAATAATATCAAGGACGTGTTTGTGTTACAGAGAATACGCCGCTACAGATTATCATTGCGCAATATTCCGCCCTATAGGTATATTCACTGACAATTCCTGACTGAAGATGCTGTTTGTTGACTAATAAAAACAATCCATGCAGCTGTACGTGACGCAAATGACAACAACAACAACAACAACAGCAACGACAAAGGCAATACTTTCTATTGTAGTAGAAACGGGAAGTATTTAAGTAGCTAGGAGTAGGATACACTACAAGTAAGTATTCGGTAATTAGAATAGCTTCATAAAACGAAAGATAAGTAAGCCACATATTCTACTACATATGTTAATCAACATATTGTAGCAACATGTTAATCTACATATTGTAGCAACATGTTAATCTACATATTGTAGCAACATGTTAATCTACACATTGCACAACATGTTAATCTGCATATTGTAGCAACATGTTGATCTGCACATCTTAGCAACATGTTCATATACACATAGTAGCAACATGTTAATCTACACATAGTAGCAACATGTTAATCTACACATCTTAGCAACATGTTAATCTACACATTGCACAACATGTTAATCTGCATATTGTAGCAACATGTTGATCTGCACATCTTAGCAACATGTTCATATACACATCACAACAACATGTTAATCTACACATCACAGCAACATGTTAATCTACACATCGTAGCAACATCAGCCACATCAAACACTGTTCTTGTTCTCAATCTAATCCATTACTGTTCATAGCATGAATATCGTAGCAGCAAACACTCACAGGCATATATAGAGTCATTAGGCAGGCTATACCTGTAGTAGATCTTCATGTATCTATCATGTTACAAATTAAACGCAAATTGATGGGCATATTGCCACGCTTTGAGTTGTGGTTAGAGGATAATTGGCGAGAGGGGCTTAACATTGAATAGGTTGGTAGAAATTTAACTGGAATATATTGGAAAGAAAATAAATAATAACATTTTTAATATAATGTAGGGAGAAATTTAATTGTAAATTAGTATAGTTGAACGAAATGAGAATTAAGATATAAAATAGTTTTTTGAAATTATCAATTTTGATTAGGATTGCTTATTATGTTAAATCATTTCTATTTGAGCAAATAGAATTCTATATTAAATCTAATTAATAGAGGTATTCCATTCATCATATAAATTCTTACCTATAGATTATTAAAAAACCCAAAGGGAATTTTATATAGTTAAAAATTGATTATTAATTCATTTTGCTCAATTTATTCACCAATTTATTTAACATTTGTGAAAAATTTGATAAATATATCAATATTTTCACCAATATATTCACTATGAAGATCATCTACGAGGGTATAAAAATACACACATCAAATGTTTTCGGCATCTTTCTTTTTCGTTCAAATTCTCAGTTGCAGGTCCTTCTTATGTCCAAAATATGACAGGAATATGACAGTGAATTTAAAGTCTTGGTCGTAGAGGTCCTCCTGGACATCATTTTAACATTTTTTACGGCTTTGGTATCTGCATAAGCTTCGTAAGACAGGCAACAACCTTCAATAAATTGGTTGAAAATATCATAGAGTGTCATATTCCACCGCATCGTTATGGTAACGGAGAAGGAATATGTTACCAATATGTTGCGGTGAAGATCTGCCTTAAAGAGTATCTAAAATAACATTGCTAAGAGTATCTAAAATAACATTGCTAAGAGTATCTAAAATAACATTGCTAAGAGTATCTAAAATAACATTGCTAAGAGTATCTAAAATAACATTGCTAAGAGTATTTAAAATAACATTGCTAAGAGTATCTAAAATAACATTGCTAAGAGTATCTAAAATAACATTGCTAAGAGTATCTAAAATAACATTGCTAAGAGTATCTAAAATAACATTGCTAAGAGTATCTAAAATAACATTGCTATGAGTATCTAAAATAACATTGCTAAGAGTATCTAAAATAACATTGCTAAGAGTATCTAAAATAACATTGCTAAGAGTATCTAAAATAACATTGCTAAGAGTATTTAAAATAACATTGCTATGAGTATCTAAAATAACATTGCTAAGAGTATCTAAAATAACATTGCTATGAGTATTTAAAATAACATTGTCATCTCTATTACTTTTCCAACAAATAATAGTTTTCGCAAACATTTTAAAATTCTGCATCTGTTCTTATTTAGTAAATATAAAAATTGATATTTACTAAAGAACACAAACTATTAAACCAAACTTAGTTTGTGTAGAGACTTCCTCCAGCGCTCAGTACGGGGCATCAAGGAGCACTAGGGGTCACCAAGGGTCAGTAGAGGGCACCAAGGAGCACTAGGGGGCTTTGAGAATCTCAGAGAAAAAGCTTTAGGTTGAAATTTATAGGCAGTGAAATTCCGTAGACTTCTTTGCCACAGAAACAAAGTGTTAGTAGACAGAGGAGATTCTTTACCGAATTTATTTGCTTGTTCTTCGTAAATTCATAGAGGTTTATTAATAATATACATTTTTTATTGAAATTAAAGAAGTGAGAATGGTAAGAAATGAGCATCAAGAAAAATATACAAAGCATTAAATAAAACACATCTATAGTATAATACCAACAATAAAATAATTAGAATTTCGATAGCATTCTATTCTAATATTTGAAGTACAGATTTATAACTTATTAGTTGTATATTTTTGAAGGAAAATAAGCTTCATACTTTATCGAGCTGGAATAAAATTTCTGTAATATTTCACACCGGATGTACCCAATCTTTTCCCCCTGCGTTATATGTGTTAAAAGTCTTTCATTCTTTTGAATAATGAGGCACAAAGTAGTGAGGTTACTTTAACTGCTGGTGGTAATGTAGTCGCCATCGCATGGCCAGTGACACTTAATTCCAAACCTTTCATGGACCTAATTAATATCTCACTCGCCAAAATTACGCCACCATTTACATTCTGGCTCAAATTGGTAAGCTATGAATATTTCCTTCTATTTAGATTTTAGGGCTAGTGTGGTAATTAATTCTAACAGAGAGAAAGTTATGACACTATTTTACAAACATAATTAAATTACTACTTTTTTCAAAATTTAGTTTCTTTCAATAAAGGAAATATTTTTGTTCATTTTCTAATAAGATTATTCTTTCCAAAAAATTACAAAAATACACTATTTTTCCATAAAAGAGACATTAGAGATTATTCATAACAAGTAATTTCAGCTATGAAAAATCACTTCATTTTGTGTACTGTAATAACATAGTTAAATTCTTTAAACCTTTTAAAATATCTGCACTTTCTTAAATTATAAAATAATATACTACATGTTTAAATTTTAGAATCTCCTCAAGGAGTCACATTAAGTAGAGGGAAGGGTAAAATCACGAGGTTTTCAAGCGAGAATGACGGGATTTCCGCAATTTAGAGGGAAATTCCCCCATGAGATTTCATAGACAGGAACATGTTGAAGGTTTTTTTTACGAGGTATGTACATTGGGTGCTTTTGACGATCCTGCAAAGTTGTTTAGGATGAGATGTGCAACACTGGGAATTCCTCATCGTTCTTAGATTCGTGAATTATTTTATAAAATCTACGGAGATTGAGAACAGTATTTGACTTAGTCCTTCATAGTTAATTCCAGGAAACTCAAAAACAAAAATAATTGTTGTAAAACCAAACAGGTCAATTTAAATGAATTTGAGTTGAAATTAAGTAAAGAACCTACTATTTTCCAGAAAAAGTATGCATTATTTCATAAAACTAATTAAAGGGAATATATCTCTATTGTCTCAGAATTAAAAAAACAATAGCAGCCATTAGAAAAAGAATAAATTGAAAATAGAACGATCTATTTAAATTAAAATGAAGGATGATTCTATTTAAAAATGTATACCTCATCAACATATTTTCCCTTTGTGTTTTATTATTCGATTATAAATAGAAGGAGGGAAGCATTTCAGATCTTCGTATGGAGAACTGTTAAATAAAAAAAACATTAGAAAATGATTTCCTTTGGCTTGGTACTAGTGACATTAATTCTATTTTAATGGGGGAGGGAGAATAGTTATTATTTATACTTTTTGTTAATTAAAGCGAAATGAAGGGAAGACTTACATTGAATATAGAAAATAAATAGAAGGAAAAGAGATAAGGATAATTAAGGATGAGCAGAATTGTAGTTTAATTATGGACTTAAATGGGGGTATCCCAGGCAAGAAGGATTTCTTTCTGGGATATTAAAGGATTATCCCAGGGATAAATCCTATTTGCCTGGTATATACCTCTAGACTGGGAGACAATGAAAGGAGAGGAAAATAAAATATTATTTATTTAGAGTTAATTAGATTTTTCAAATCTAAAGAATATTTAATAGAAAATGTTTTCCAGTGAAAAAATGGCGAATGTTCCATGAACATCTTTCTGTGGGAAAAGTTTATTTAAAAAATATCTCTTTGAGTGAGAACATCAAGAAAAATATAATATAAAGATAAATAATTGAAGTCATATAGAGATTCGAACCCTGGACTTCTCAAAATCTTAATTTCAACAACAAGCTCTTATATAATTTCTGGATAATTCAATTAGCAAATTCTCTGAATTGAGATATAAATGAATATAATTGTTTTATAAAATATAATATTAAATAATAGTTCACTGATATTAAAAAAATGTAGTCAATAAATAAATTCATAATTTTATTTTTAAATTTATCATATCATTTGAAAAATTATATGGTAACTATAAAAAATATGGAAAATTTTATAAATTTTAAACCATATTTTAAATAAACAGTTTTTTTTATGTGACACAATACATATACTTATATTTACTAGTAACGAAAACTCTTTTTGAATTTCATTTCTAGTTTTTTTAGAGGCAATTCTGTTCATCAAATATGGAAATAAAACGAAATGTAATTTCAGAACTCGCTGGAGTATTTGAAAAAAGTTAAAAGTTCTTGTGTAAAAGATCAGAAACTGTGAAGTTATACATACATATTCTATCTAGTTTATTTCACTTCCATAATTTCCTAAAATAACTTTTAATTCAATTCTAACATAACTATTTAAAGCTGTTAATAAATCATCACAACTCTACCCGGAATGTATTACACTATGATATTCAAAGGAAAGTAAACTAGTGTAAATTACGACTTATCGGTCAGTTTCACATCTTCGGTCATATAAGAAAAAACGATATTATAATTGTTATTTTATTTTAATTGGTATCCATGTTACCTGCATGTATCAGGTATCATGGAGGTATCATGGATACCAGTAAAAATAAAATAACAATTATAATATCGTTTTTTCTTATATGACCGAAGATGTGAAACTGACCGATAAGTCGTAATTTACCCTAGTTTCTTTCCTTTGAATATAAGAGTGTATACGGAGTGTATCTACGAAGTTTTGAATATTACAC
>CANNZV010002797.1:0-25410 GCA_947561585.1 Caprella mutica | reverse complement strand
ATACCAATAAAAATAAAATAACAATTATAATATCGTTTTTCTTATATGACCGAAGATGTGAAACTGATCGATTAGTCGTAATTTAACCTAGTTTACTATCCTTTGAATATCAGAGTGTATACGGAGTGTATCCACGAAGTTTTGAATATTACACACAAATTTACAAACTCATGAATGAAATTAACCTCGGCATCAGAAATAGACTTAATTAAGGTTTAATTACATTTGTGAATAGAGTTATCTATATTTAGGTTATAATAATATTAGATTTGGTGACTCGATCTGATATAAATGTAATATTAGATATTTATTTGATTTAATAAATTAACGTTACTAACAATTAATTATTAAGAATCGTCGACTCGTCGGACATATACATATTAATGTCATCACTCAGGTTGTTCTAACATCCATTTTAAATCATAGATTGTAAGAATATCACAGACTAATTGAAATGAAATGGTATCGAATACTATACACCGCTGACTTAGAGTTTTCCCCGTATATAATATAATAAGCATATTGTCACAACACTAATCATGACGGAAACGGGAAAGAACCTAACCAAATTGAGATAAGAAAAGTTTTAACCATGTGAAAGGTTTTTAGAGTGCTACCCACTAGTAAAGATTAACCGCTAGAACATCGTGAGAAAGCATTTTCTTACCTTCATTAAGAACTATTATCCAGAGTAAATAGAGGCTAGAGGTCAGTCGTTTACGTGGTGTCTTCCTGAAGAAAGTTCTCTCCCTCTAAACATATGTGACATGTAACTCTGTAACCTGTATCTATGTAACTCTGTAACATGTATATCTGTTACATATAAACCTCTGTAACCTTTAACTTTGTAACCTGTATCTATGTAACTCTGTAACATGTATCTCTGTAACCTATATCTCTGTAACATGTATCTCAGTAACCTTTATCTCTGTTACATATAAGCCTCTGTAACCTTTAACTCTTACATATAACCCTCTGTAACCTTTAACTCTTACATATAACCCTCTGTAACCTTTAACTCTTACATATAACCCTCTGTAACCTTTAACTCTGTAACCTTTAACTTTAACCTATAACTCTAACTTATAACTGTAAACTATAAGCTAATTATTAAAGGGACCAACTCCTTATATACAGTCCCTATCATTCAATATTATAAGTACTATACAGGGTGTCCCAAAAAAACCGATACCCAAATTTCAAAGGCTGTAATTCAAAAACTATTAGACTTACAAATAAATTATCATAATGTTCGCACATATTCACCGAAGAACCAACCGTCTACTTTCAACTTTGACGTAAGAATTTCGTGAAGGAAAAGTCTGTGTGTGGTACTAAGAAGTACCAATGGCCGACTTAAGGCCTTATCGTCTGTCCTTATTTTTACAAAAATAATTTAAATCGAAATAGATACCTAGATCAAATATGTGATAGAATCGTTCCAAGACTTTGAGAAATACATGGAAACAGAATCAATCGAACCTGGTTGGTTCAGCACAGGTTCCGAACTGCTACTGTAAGGAAAACTAAAGAGCTATTCGGCAATACGTATTATCGCCCTGAATCATCGTATCGAATGGACAACCAGATTGCCTGAAACCATTAATAGGAGTAACTGTTTGATTTTTTTTCGGTTGCATATTAATAAGCACCTTTTGTTGTTATAATAACGGTGTTTTAATAAACAATTTTAATAAACTGTTGAATGTTATTAAAAACATGGTTTTAATATACTAAAATTCGAAGTTAAACCAAAAATGCGCAAACAGGTTTTCGATATCGGTCCCTAAAATACTGCATAATGAAACCGGTTAGATATGTTAATCTAAAATTTTGTACAGATATGGAATAAATGTTGATAAACAAACTGTGTTTTTCAAATTTTTTGTAAGTTTAATAGTTTTTGAATTACAGCCATTAAAAGTTGGGCATCGGTTTTTTTGGGACACCCTGTATAGAGGCTTAGTAGGTGGAGAAACTGTAGAACAACTGTTTACCATTTAAATTATATAATTATAATTATGTCTCTTTTTTATCGGATAATATGAATACATTTTTTAAATAATCAATTATCAAGTAACTAAATTATAACAAAAATTATAAGCAAAGCATTCATCACAGTGATATATAAAAATAAAATAAAAACATATATAAAGGTAATGAAAAACATTCATCACAGTGATAGATTAAAATAACAAAAAACGTTTATCTAGGTTAATAAAAAACATTCATCACAGTGATAGAATGACAAAAAAATTCCAATATCTTAACATCCATCTCCATCTGCTTAAAAGTACATCTTAGGTAAAATGTTTTTTCAATGTTAATTCGACTGGACACTCACTAGGAACAAATTGTCTCAACATTCAAACATTAGCAGCGGGTTCACTTTTCTCGATTGTGTCACCTTCAATTTGTAGGCAAAAGTAAATAAAAAATAACGCGGAAAAGCTTTAGCTGCTACAAAAAAAGATAATTTACGTTAAACAAAGTATACACATTTAAAAACACGCATGTATGGAATTGTTTCAGTGTTGATAAATATATTAATAGAATATGAACATTTTTCATATAATAATTTAATGCTTTTTTATAACAGTGACACTTTACTCGATGTAAAAAGTAAATAATTTAATTATTTTTTCTCTATATTTATAAAATTTTAAAGCAAAAATAATTTCAAAATGTGTTTAATATATAATTGATATAATTATATGTTTCAAATGAAATGATGCAGGGTAAGTTCTAAGTTATGGAACGGCTCCACATTTTCGATCATATAAGAAAAATATATTAATTATATTTGTTATATATAATTATTATATATAACCCTACTTATAGTGCGTAAGACTTATAGAAGTAAATAGAATTAAATAGAAGTAAATAGAAGTAAATAGAATTGAATAGAAGTAAATAGAAGTAAATAGAATTGAATAGAAGTAAATAGAAGTAAATAGAAGTAAATAGAAGTAAATAGAAGTAAATAGAATTAAATAGAAGTAAATAGAAGTAAATAAAAGTAAATAGAAGTAAATAGAATTAAATAGAAGTAAATAGAATTAAATAGAAGTAAATAGAATTAAATAGAAGTAAATAGAAGTAAATAGAATTAAATAGAAGTAAATAGAATTAAATAGAAGTAAATAGAAGTAAATAGAATTAAATAGAAGTAAATAGAAGTAAATAGAAGTAAATAGAATTAAATAGAAGTAAATAGAAGTAAATAGAAGTAAATAGAAGTAAATAGAATTAAATAGAAGTAAATAGAAGTAAATAGAAGTAAATAGAAGTAAATAGAAGTAAATAGAAGTAAATAGAAGTAAATAGAATTAAATAGAAGTAAATAGAAGTAAATAGAATTAAATAGAAGTAAATAGAAGTAAATAGAAGTAAATAGAAGTAAATAGAAGTAAATAGAAGTAAATAGAAGTAAATAGAATTAAATAGAAGTAAATAGAAGTAAAAAGAAGTAAATAGAAGTAAATAGAAGTAAATAGAAGTAAATAGAAGTAAATAGAAGTAAATAGAAGTAAATAGAATTAAATAGAAGTAAATAGAAGTAAAAAGAAGTAAATAGAAGTAAATAAAAGTAAATAAGTAACTAACTGAGATAGTATGTACGGTTGCTATTAATTTAGTACTTATTAACCATAATAGTGAGTAACAATACTATATAAATAAATATATAAATATATAACATAGTAATTTAACAGTGGATCCTTACCTAAATATATATATATATATATATATATCTACAAATATATCCAACTGTCTTTTGAAGCAAAAAAGGAGTATTGTAAATCAAATACTGCTAAATCAATCACATTATTATATTGATGGACTGTTATTGACAATATACAAATAATATTCCCTTCTGAGTTATTGCCATACTTTTCTGTCCCTGTTTCAATCACACTAAAACATTGTATGAGAAACTCTCTATAAAACATTAGTTCCTTTTTCCCCAATTGTATGATTTGCAAAATGAATATATAGTATTTTATGCTTATCATAAATTTGTTCGGTTTTCTATATATGGAGTTTGACAAGCAATCAGTGTGATGGATTTCAAACCCTTGTATATTTTTTTACAGTTTCATATTCCCGTGGCATGAATTTGTCTTGTGTTTTTTCAACAATTTAGAATTAGATTTTGATTATTTGAATTTAAGAGTTTGAAAGCTTCTGTAAAGAAGTTTAGATTGTATTTTAGGATTGGGTTATTTATTTCTAAATTCAAATTTAATTGACGGAGTGTATTTTTCCCATTTCCTCTAAAATTTATGTAATCTGAATCAAAAGAAAAGAAAAATAGAGATATCTTGTTTTATTAACTAACTTTTAAAAGTAGTGCTAAATTTTATCATTAAATTTAACTTAAAAGAACAAATATAGCATTCTCTATATTTTTTATTCATGTTTCTATTGTAATTTACAGCATGGCATAAAAAGTTCACTTCGATGAGAATTTATTTGTAAATTGTTAGAGGTTTTGTTCGACACTTCGCGCGTCGAAGCAAAAGTTGAAGGTGTGCAACTTTCGAGTGTCGATAGATCAATGTTGGTGTCGACGAGTGTCGAAGCTGTGTGTCGAAACTGTCATTCCTTGGCTTAGAATTCAAATCTGATAAACGATCGGAAGCTTTTTGGTTGGAAGAGAAAACTACTACTGATGAATAGGGTAAGTGTTGAGTTATGAGACAGTTCCACCTTTTCGATCATGTAAGAAAATGATTTTTTAACATGATATTCAGTATCCATGATACCTGAAGGTATCATGGATACCAATTAAAATAACGAGTTAAAAGCTAAATTATATATTTTATAAAGTATTGAAATAAATAATATATTTTAGAAAGTACTCATTATTATTAGGGTTGTGACAATATGCGTTTTAAATCATAGATCATGAAATATTATAGACGGAGAGATATAAATAGTATTGAATCGTTCTAAACCAGTGGTAGATAGTATTCGATACCATTTCATTTCGTCTATGATATTCAAAAGATCTATGATTTTAAATGCATATTGTCACAACCCTACTCATTATTTACGATAGCCTCTACTTTTTGTTAAAAGTTTATTTAATATTTCTACCTCAAAATTTCTGTTAAAAGTTAATTCTAATTTACACCTTTTAAAGAATTGAGGCTAGTATGTATATTGTGATTTTATTATTAATGAGTAGAATAGATATCATTACATTAATATCATAGGTATGTATTTATGAAAATGCTATTATTTACTATTTTAATATTAATCATGATGAATTTATTATTACACAATCACGATTATTTAACCGATGATTGTCGGCGATTTATAAATCGATGTTAAAAATTATCTATTTACTACGATCAATTTTTCGTTCTAAATTCAATCTTAATTTACCAATAATTTTAGACGAGGATAAATAATGTGTTAAATTTCGATATTTTATGGTAGGATGTAATCAGTATTTACCCTAATGATAGTCGATTTGCCTGTTATAGTTTTTCGGGTGGGTAGGCAAGTATTCATTTTTCAGATGTCGCGGAGAGGAAATTGAAAGATGAAACAGCGCTGAAATGCGTCGACGTCTCTCCTCAAAATAAAAACACAATATCTGGTCATCATTTTCTCTCAATAGGGGCCATTTACATCGTATCCATGATACCTGTATCATGGATACGAACTTAGCAACTGTTCGAGAAACTTAAAAATATTATTATGGTACTAGTGAATTTTCCGATTAAAAATAACGGGTCATCAGCAATGCAAATTTATTACCCGTTATTAGGTTACTTTCAATGAATTCAATTAAAATTACTTTTTCTACATAGTCTAATTTATTTTATAGATAAAATACATTAAATTTTTTAATAGAAACAGGTTATTTAAATATCAAGTCAATATATTCCCGTGCGTATCATAGTTACATTCTTTATGTTTAATACCCATCGAGTAAAAGCTGACACCAAATAAATAAATAAACACACTAAGAAAATTGTTACGTTTTAACATAGGTACCTACTATTTCTTTGTGTTTTTAACCCTCTATGTAGTAAATTTTGGTGTGAAATAACGAGAATGTTTGTGATATTCTAGTAATATATGGGTAATTAAAGCATATTAAACTTAGTAAGCGAGGCGATGGTGCGGGCGCAACAGACCTGATGAAAGAAATTTTAATTTTAAACCGATTTGCAAGCTGTCTTCTCATGAATTTAAATTTTTTTCACGTAATTACATACGATTAGACTAAAATGAAGGTGATAAATGGTAGTATACTCATATTATGAGCATTCATTCTTATATATGAGAGCTCTTTCCAGTCATGAGATGCACGAGTGTGTTTGAGTACATAAGGGTGAATGTCTCGCTATATTCAGTTAACTGTGACCCTTAGCGGCTTAGTGAGATGTGCGAGAATTTGCACCTCATCAAGCTGAGAACAGTAGAAAGCCCCGCCCATAAAATAGAAATACATAAGAAACATTGTTTTTGTATCATTTTTTAGTAATTTTATTTCAAATGGAAAATGATTCTTTTTGCGTTTAGCAATGGATGAGTAAATATCATATGAAGGTTTTTACGAAGAGAAATATTGAAAAGGTAATTCGTTGAGTTTTTATAAGAGTTTCAGTGGGCAAACTTTAAGGGGCTCAGTTACTAGGGTCAAACAATAGAAAAAAAGTATAAAACACTAATGTAAGAGTACACATGTATTTATACGGTGATGTAAGAAAATATCTCTAAAAGCAACCTAGTACACCATTTCAAATGGGATACATAAGTCACCTAAGGGCATAAATGGTTAAATAATAAATACAATAACTGCTAAATAAATAATTTAAAACATACATAAAAAAAGCTTTCCAGACATTTTAGTAAAGATAATAAATTGTCGTCAGTTGTCAACCCCCGTGGCATTTTGTCCTCATTTCTATTTCGTTAAGAGACATTTCGAGAGAAAAAGAAATGAATTGCTTTAGGAAATAAATAAGATGGAGGTGATATTAGTAAATATTTTACATTGAAATGTTTGACATAGAAATACGGAGTAAATATTTTACATTCAAATGTTTGTGATACTTGATGTATATACTTATGAAATAGTCTATTTCATGTTTCGGTGGCATGTAAAATATTTTATTACATTAGGTATTTTTTTAATAAGTAGGTATATGCACTAATAGTTAGATAGAAAGATAGATAAATAAATTCACTATTTTACTATTTGAACAGGATTAGATTAGTGAATTTAAGATGTTTTTTTGTCAACTTCTACTCTTTCTTTTAATGATTATGGGCTATATTCTGAGTTATTGGACGGTTCTATATTTTCGTTCAGAAAAAAAATATGTATATTAACTTTTAAAATATTTTAATTACTATCCACATAATATTTTCATTAGTTCACATTTAAATTGAATTTTTTTGTGGAAGAAAATCATTTTAGTTTTATTCCAGTACGTTAATATAATGTTACTGTATTTGTTCAAATGTTAATATAAATAACAGATGTTTTTAAGAATATAAATAATTTGAAGTTATAAAATGCTAAAAAATGATAAACGATTCTACTCCAAGAAAGCATAAACATTAAAAAATTAAATCGCAAGACGTGATCTTCAGAAGCACTAGTTTATTTATACTCCATTCCAACCGTACGGACATCGGACTTTTTTTTCATTCCCTCAAGTTTCACAGTTGGGGTCTAACGTGAGTTCATCCGTTAAATTCGGTGATGCGGAAAAATCAAGATTTCCCGCTAGACCTCACAGACGTTCTTGTTATTCTTTGGAAAAGGAATTAAGTAACTGGAAAAGTGCCAGAAGTTAATAATAGAAAATAGAGCACATTTAATCTTTCAGAAGGTTGGAACTTTAATTTGAACTAATTGAATAAATAACATATATGCAATTGGAATAAATTAAACTAAAAAATAGAAATATAAAGATTTTACATTTAATGGATCTGATTGGTAAGTTACGAATTATCGGTCAGTTTCACATCTTCAGTCATATGAGAAAAAATCGATATAATAATAATTATTTAATTCTAATTGGTATCCATGAAACCTGAAGAAAACTAAATAATAATTATTATATCGTTTATTTTTTATATGACCGTAGATGGTGAACTGACCGATAATTCGTAACTTGCCTTATATGAATATTCAAGACCAATAGTTGAAAAAATTATTACGTAAATTAGTTAATGGCATCTTCATCCCCTCCCCCCCTCATTCACAAACGACCAACAGGTGTGTCTGACTTGGTTTACCTGTTTGAAATATTGAGGCACTTCCTATCATCGACACACAGAACTCTTATCGACATTCACATCTGTGAGATGTTAGATACTTCGACATATCGACTACCAATAAAATATTGTTATAAATACTTTCTTATTAATGTAAAATAGAAAGGTAAATTTCATAATTTGTTTTAAATAATGATAGGGTAAGTTCTGAGTTATCAAACAGTTCCACATTTTCGATCACATAAAAAATAATACCAATGTAATAATTATTATCAAAATTATATAATTGATAATAATTATTATAGTTTTTTTTATGTCGTAAATGTGGAACAGTCCAATAACTGAGAATTTACCCTAGCAATATTTAAACCATGAAAATATTTGTTAACGTCAACAGAATTTCCAATATTTAATTTCTATGTCGGAGCAGTAGATTGGTAGGCCGAGAGTACTTTCTGCCTCACTATCAAATCCTCCATTTGTAACTTCTCTCACGATTTCCAATTTTGGCTGAAACAACAGTAGCGAAACTTGATCAGCAGATAGAAAATACAGACCTATCTACTTTCTAAAATTTAAACTGGTATCTAAATTTCTAAAAAATTGAAGTCATATCTAAAATTCTAAAAAAAAAATTGATTTGAAAATTGAACTGATTTCTAAAATTCGAGTAAAAATTCAACTGATTTCTAAAATTCGAGTAAAAATTCAACTGATTTCTAAAATTCGAGTAAAAATTCAACTGATTTCTAAAATCCGAGTAAAAAATTCAACTGATATCTAAATTTCTAAAATTTAAACTTTATTTCTATTAATTCTCAAATTTCAACTTTATTTCTATTAATTCTCAAATTTCAACTGATTTCTAAAATTCCAGAAAAATAATTCAAGTGATTTTTAAATTTTAAATTTCCATTTTATTTCACTATTAGTTCACTATTAGTTCATATATAATATGGTGGACTGTTTGGAATAGAACCCCCTGTCCCCATCACAAACTCTCCAAACATCACACGCTGTATTAAGTGAATCTCTTGTTTATGTACAAGCTGTGTTGTTTTGAAGTGTTGAATAGTTTCATATTATCATATCCATAATATTATGTAGTTAACAACTATTGAGCTGATATTGAATAATACATAAATTTGTAATTGAAATATTCTTAGTAGTCTCCGTAGACTAAGGGTAAGAATTAACTGTAAAATAAATAGTCTACTGAAATTTTGGTAAAATATATTAAATATTCTGTTTAGTTAATATTTAGCTTTCTCAAACACAGTAATTATTTATTATTCTGTATTGTATTGTTCAGCTGTTTATCTTAATTTAATTAATGACAAATCCTTGATTATTGTTAATCATTATTATGAGTAATCCTAGTCAGTAATTGGAGTAATTCTCAATATTGCCCAATAACCGTTAAATCAGCTAATAGGGCTATTGAAATTATTAATTGGTAATGCATATTATTGTACTCTTTGTTTATTTAGTTTACGTACAGGTTAATTTGTGTAAATAATATAAATTATTCTATTTAGATTAAGTTTTGCATCAAATTCTTCAGGATTTATGTATATTGTATTTTTTTGTTCTCTTCAAATCTCATTTCTCATAGTTTTACCGTATTTTTCGATCTACATAGAGTATCCCTTACCTTTTTACAATTTATCGACAAGTGACCATTAATTATTAATATTAATCATAAAAATGAATTTAATAATTAAGAAACATCAGAAATGGTCTTGAAATAAAATGTGTAAAGATATGCAGTAAACATTACTACCAATTATATTAAAAGTTGCATAGACATTTCCTTCTATATCGAAGGAATGTGAAACTCGAGGCAATTATATTTAATTAGAAATAGTTAGCTAACTGTCCCTCTGGGATTCTGAGGCCGGAGTAAATTGCAGAATATTGACGATGTAGGGTAAAGTACAATTACCCATAAAAATATTATACCCATTGTGAAGGAACACTCAAAAAATAGATAATTTAAATCGGTATTTTAATTGGTATCCATGATACCTGCAGCTATCATGGATACCCTTTTAGATATTATTTTATTGATATTTACTCTTTTACGTTATGAATTGATAGCTTTTGTTCGGTTGAAATTTTTAATCAAAATTTAAACTAAATGACTATTTAAATGTCGCTAGTAGAAGTAGGTATGGATACAGTATCACTTTCTGTGTACCATTGGTGTCATTTTGACGTCACAGTCACTAGTAGAAGTAGGTATGGATACAGTATCACCTTCTGTGTATCATTGGTGTCATTTTGACGTCACAGTCACTAGTAGAAGTAGGTATGGACACTGTATCACTTTCTGTGTACCATTGGTGTCATTTTGACGTCACAGTCGCTAGTAGAAGTAGGTATGGACACTGTATCACCTTCTGTATACCATTGGTGTCATTTTAACGTCACAGTCGCTAGTAGAAGTAGGTATGGACACTGTATCACCTTCTGTATACCATTGGTGTCATTTTGACGTCACAGTCGCTAGTAGAAGTAGGTATGGACACTGTATCACTCTCTGTGTACCATTGGTGTCATTTTAACGTCACAGTCACTAGTAGAAGTAGGTATGGACACTGTATCACTCTCTGTGGACCAAGCCGTTAAAATTTATCCAATACATGGAGCCACAGAAGCTGACCATAGAAATGGGTTGGAAATCTCTTCTCAGCAGATTTCTGTCATGCGTTTATCTCAGGACATTCATTGGGTGCATTGGAGTGTAATAATGTCCTTAAAGATTGCACGCCAGGAATGTCTATTATCCCTTTGGGGATGGGTAAGAGGGGGGGGGGGAGGAGGGGGGGATGTGAATTAAAATATAAATGTATCTCAGTAGACTTTAGTATCTTATCTCAGTGTATTTTATTAGATTTAACTAATTTGCCAGTATGTATAGATTGTATAGTGATGAATACTTTATAAATAAATATTCAAATTCATTGTGTATTAATTTAAGTATTGCAATTACATTAAATTGTCATCAAAATATTTATGATATTTATTTTTTAATTCTAGTAAAATATGTTTTAAATATATCTATATATTTTTTTATTTTATTTTAGTGTTACTCATAATGTTTTAAAGAAAAGAGAAATAAAATTAATATTTGATGGATACTATCACCATTTCTATGCTAATTTTTGTCTGTCACACGTCTGGCAGTGTTGTACATAAATATTCCGTTTACTGTGTCGGCAGCACGAAGTTAATTTGATAGAATAGGCCTTTCTTGACCCATTTTGACAATTTAAAATGTGAAATAAGTTGTAATGAAGTGTTATCCATAAATAAGAACACTTTGAACATAGAAGTTGCTGGGGTTTTCATATCATTGAACATTTTCCACATTTTGACAACTTTGTTTTTTTAGCTTGAAATGAGCTAAAATTGCCGATTTTTTGATAAATTTACTTTTTGATTAATAAGTTAAATTCTTCATTAAAAGTTACGTTAACATTTCAATTTTCAGTTCAATAATGAAGTCACACGAAGAGTTCAAAATTTACTGAATTATTAAATTTCATGGAAACTTTCGTATGAATTTTTTTTCGTTTTTTTTTTCGTAAAGGAAATCCCCATTCAAAAGCGACATTAAATAATCATAAATCTACATTAGATATTTCTTTTGAATTTTATAAATTCATGTATTTCATAATCATTTAAAATGTTTGAAGTTTAAATTGAAGTGAACGAATTTACCAATATAAGAGAATGCAATTTAAAATGAAATTTAAAATCCACGGACTTTCACTCTCATAATTCAAAACGAATAATTTTCAGATGAAAGTGTCCTTGAAATTGAATGAATCAGCTAAGCTTTGATCTCATCGTGTGACTTCAATTATGAACTGAAACTTGATATATGAACGTAACTTGTGACTAATAATTTAATTCACTAATCAAAAAGTTAATTTCTCAGAAAATCGGCTGAGTTAAAAAAATTGGAAAATGTTCAATAATTCGAAAAAGACAACAAATATTATCTTATGATTGTTTGTATTATTGTATGACACTTCATTACAACTTATTTCACAGTAGAAATGGTCAAAATTGGTCAAGAATTGTCCATTCTATCAAATTAATTAGGTGCTGCCAACACAATTAACGGATTATTTGTGTACAACACTGCCAGACGTGTAAAATTTGTTTGACATTTATTTAACGGTAAAAGTTACCTACACCAATATAAAAAATGCTTATTTTAAAATGTACCTTCATACAGATTGAGATTTAATGCATTTTATTGAATAATTTGACTTTGATTAAATTGCATAATCTCAAAGTTTCAAATAACGAAAATGGAAACAAATTCTAATTCAATTTTAGTTTGAAAAGAGTTTAAATATTTATTGACTACTTTGTTCACACTGACTTTCTTTCTCTGGTGCACTAAAATCCAAGCTAATGATGTACTTTTGCTGACACAGAGAAGCTAATTGGTAGCCTGGGAAAGCTTTTAACAAATTACAGATTGAACAAACAGGCATCGACTGTTGATGCAATGCTTAAAGAGTATCACACGGAGACATGCAGTACACAGGCTATAAGCAGGCAATATAGAGTCAAAATAGTTAATTTAATATACAGTAAATATAGAGGCAATATAAAGTTAATATACAGTTAATATAGAGGCAATATAAAGTTAATATACAGTTAATATAGAGGCAATATAAAGTTAATATACAGTTAATATAGAGGCAATATAAAGTTAATATACAGTTAATATAGAGGCAATATAAACAACATAATCAAAAAGCTTTTAAAATTCAGTCGATATACTGTTAATATATATTCAATATATAGTTATTTCAACACTCAAAATATACATTCAATATACAGTTATTTCAACACTCAAAATATATATTCAATATACAGTTAATATATAGTTATTACATAGTTAAAATATATTTAATGCTATGCTACATATATCACTATAATGAACTTTAATACAGTGTAAAGATACTGAACTGCTTTCAAATGCCGAAAAACTGCATATGTATAGTCAATTATATACAATTATTCCTATATTTAAAAAAAAAATATTTCAGGGAATCAGAGATCTACCATCCTACAAACTAAGCGAAGTGACTGTGCAAATTAAGTCGTGTTACTTTCATTTCAGTCTCCTCATAAATCTTAGAAATGATATCACTGAAACCATCATGTTTGGTTGTGAGCCACTCTGTATCGAGGGAAGTGGAGCTAGGGTAGGTTACGAGTTATCGGAAAGTTCCATATTTTCGATCATATATAGAAAACTTTCATTTTAATTAGTCAATTAAAATGAAAGTTAAATAATAATAATACTTAAAATCACTTTTAGCGTATAAATCAAATTGAGTTAAATCTTCTGTCATATTTTTATCTTCTCACAGCGACAAAGTTTCTCTCTAAAGTTAACAAATTATTTCTCTATTAAAAACTTAGAAACGATAAAATAAATGTCTGAACAGGATTACTCAATAGAGACTAAACATTTATATTGCCGTGTCCTTCTTTGTGGCTCTTCATTTTCCTCTAACCAAGAGAGTTTAATTTTTGATATAGTTTCTATTGTTTAGATTAGTTTAATGAAATTGAATGTGTTTAAGCAATCAATCCAGTTAGATAAACTTTTTCTAATTTTCATAGTGGATCATGGTGCAAAAATAGAATTATCGCCTTTTTCAGAGGTGTCATATATACAGTTTGTTTCAACATTTTTGATATTTTTCAGTGGCTTTTATTCATAGTTATACTGACGAAAAAAAAAGAAAATTAATAAAGCAAAATGTTCAGGAAGAGTGGATTTTAAATGATTAATAACAAGAAATACATATTATAGAAAGTGCTGGAAGTGGCCTCCATTTTTCTGCACACAGAGATTCACCCGCTTCAAAACAATAAGTGCTACACTCTGAAGGACATTCTCGCGATGTTCTTCTGAAAACCTCTTCACAACATTGATAAGTTCGTTCACTGTAGTTGGTTTGGCAGAGCAAACTTCTTATTGAGCTAAAGCCCAATAATAAAAATCCAAAAAATTCAAATCTGGAGAATGCGCTGGCCACGCAATCTGTGTCCCACGGCTGATGACTCTGCCTCCAAACTTGTGCAACAGGAATTCTCTGGCGGCAGTGGTGTAATGGGCAGGAGCACCGTTCTGCATCCACCATAAACCTTGTCTTGTAGCACATGAACGAAAGGTTCGTACATGGGTTCATAGTGAACTAATTTGTAGTTCATCATAAAATGACCATCGGTTGTAGAAAACTAATGGTCCTTTTACGGTAGACTAAAGGAAATGTGTTCACTATAAGAGGTAGTTCTCTTACTCAGGACTATACATTCACTATAGAGGAGTTCTACTGCAATCCAAATCGCTCTGCAACAAACTGTCTTATTTCCTCATTATTTACTTTTATCTCTCCTAACTCTTAATTACATGTTACAGATACGGTGAAATGTATCACCGTGACTCAGCATTTTTCGTAATTAGATAACATTGAACACATTTTTCACTTATCAAATAATAGAGGTAATTTATTTAATTTATTTTATCAAAATGGGTGTCACTATTGCCATTGTTTACAAAATGTTATCTAAATTATCAATCTTTTTGAATATTATTCTTAATGTAAGAAAACTAAACAAAATGAACTTGATAAAAAAATTAAGTTTTGATATTTTAATAAAATTCGCCATCTATAATTATAAAATATGCAAGAAATTTTTATCAGAAAAAATGATTTTGAAAACATTTTCTAAACAAGACTATCACTAATAGTAGACTATCACTAATAGTAGACTATCACTAATAGTAGACTATCACTAATAGTAGACTATCACTAATAGTAGACTATCACTAATAGTAGACTATCACTAGTAGTAGACTATCACTAATAGTAGACTATCACTAAGTAGACTATCACTAATAGTATTTACTATTAAATCACTTTCACATTATATACATATTTACCGCGATCTGTCCCTATTTATCATTATTTACCACTATTTATCACTCTTCGCCTTTATTCATCACTATTTATCATTGCAAATAGGATTCTTGAATATGGAAGGCAAAACTTACGGATTTTCTTTTTATTTATAAAAGTTGTAATTTTTGTTTGAAATAATTGTTGTTACCTTCTTTTTATAGATTACTATCATAACTTTCAATAAAACAAACCGTAATAAAATGGCTTCGATATGGAAATGTTGATTCCAGCAAAAGAAAAAAATGTTTTTTTAATATTCCCTACAAAGAACTCCATACTGCACACACATGTTTTCCATTCCTTACGCTTTAATGGTTTTAATGTGGCAATGCAGTATAAATATGCGTTATTCATATTAAATCTATCTTAACATTATAAAAACACAAAGAAATATGTGGTTATGCCATTTTAAAATCATTTCAAAAGAATCATATCATATTGTGGTTGACCGGAAAGAAGCCCACAGGAAAAATGCCCAAATGGAAAATGCCTACAGCAACAAAATATTTAAAATACAGAAAAAGATAAAGGTGTTTCAAATAAGGGCACATTATTTAACCGTGAACATGGATTTATTTACATGACTACGCCACGTTATAAAGACTGAGAAGAAATAAGCGAAAGTTTAATTATTTCATAGGAAAAAAGGCATTCTCTTACCTTATTTTGTATACAAATAGAATACAGAATTTAGGAACTGCTCAGTTGTTCATAATTGAGTAGCTTTGCTGTATATATCACTGCTGTAGTCTGTTAACAGTTTCTGCGTCTTACAAGATTAAGATACCAGGGATTATATTTAATCTCCACTGAGCAAAGGATTAAAACGTAATGCGTACACTGAGCTGATGTGAAGGAGATTAAAATGAGCAAGAGTATTGCTATGGAAATTCCTGAAATAACTATGATACATATGATACCTATAATTCATATGATACCTATGATACCTATAATTCATATGATACCTATTCAATACCTATATATTTCATATAATTAATATAATACCTACAGTACATACAATACCTATAATGCCTATAATACCTATAGTACCTACAATATATACATATAATTCATATATATATATATATAATACCTCCAATTCCTGTAATATCTACACACAATACCTATAATTCCTACAATTCTTAAAAGTCCTATAATTTCCCTATACCTAATACATATATCCAAATATTTCAAAATTAAAAACATTATTTTTACTATTTAATTGAAGTTTTTTTTTTCAAATTGATCTGTATATTCCTTATGAAAATAATTGGAATATAAAATATGTTTCTTATGGCTCAATTTATGTATTGAAGAGTAAGCAAAACACGAAAAAAGAGAGCAACCTAAAAATTTTCCATTGAGCTTACGAATAATTCAGTATTCATTATCAATATTTCAATTTATCTATTTTGGATTAATATCTTATTATGTTTTTCTTTTTCTATATTTTCATTATTTGTCAATTCTTTAAGTAACTTTAATAATTTTGTTATCAATAATATTTCTTGTTATAACTTTAATTAGAACTGTAGGTTTAACTGTAGATGGTTCTTAGATAATCTAGTTATACTTGTACTTTATACTTCAGTAATTTATAAGAGTTAAGAAGCCGTAAACTTCGGATATTTAAAGAGTGGATAAGAGACACAACTTTACTCAAGAGCTGCTGAATACAGACTGAACTGAACAGTAAGGAACACACATAACACATCATGAACGTTAGGAATACTTAGGTTACAACATTTCCTCTCCTCTAGATAGAAATACTCAAATAATAAAAATCAAAATTACATTAATTACATTCCATAACGAATAATAGGTTTCCTAGAACGAGTAGACAAACGTCTTTCAGGAGGTTCTGGGGAACCTGAACATGGAGCAGGTACAGAAGATTGTATTGTTGGATTTACTTGATTGGGAATATTTCTATTAAATCTGGAATTACTATCAAAGTTATTTTCTTGATTAGATGGTACGTGTAACAATTGGTTTGAATGACGTTTCCAAATTATATTTAAATCAGCAATGTGGACATGATATATATTGATTCCAATCTTCTGCACAACTGATCCTTGATACCATTTGGGGCCTTCTCTAAGATTTAAAGCTAATACATTTTGTCCTACTTCAAATTGCTTAACTTGAGTTCCGAAAGAAGATGAATTGCTGACATGAAATTTAGGATTTATTCTATCTTTTTTAGTTACAAATTTGCGATTATTTAGAGCAACAGATGGAGCAATTTGAGTGATGCTATGGGGAACAGATCTATATTGTAATAAAACTTTGCAGAGTCTAGTTCTGAAGGAACTATTATCTTTCATCTTTTTCATCATGTCTTTTAGAACTCTTACTCCCCTCTCAGCTTGACCATTGGTAGCTGGAGAGTAAGGTGGCGGTGTGATGTGCTGAATTCCGTTATTGATAAGAAATTCATTAAATTCAGCTGCGGTGAAGCAGGAAGCATTATCAGAAACTAGCACATCACACAGACCATTACGACTGAAAATAGCTCTCAGCGCGTCAATTGTCTCGTTCACATTGGTTGATTTTACTATTTCGCATTCAATATATTTAGTTAAGGCATCTATGGCTATGAGGCAAGTGTTATTTTCCAGAAAGAAGTGATCAATGTGGACTCGAGACCACGGACGTGGAGGGAGCGGCCATTGAATATTGTTATTTTGTGGTGGCTTAGAACGACATGATTGACACTCTGGACAGGATTTAACTAAATTCTCAATTTCGTTATCGATTCCAGGGAACCAAATTAGTGATCTGGCAAGTGACTTCATTGCTGAAATGCCAGGGTGTCCTTCATGAAGCTGTTTCAAGACTAAACTTCTCAAATTTAAAGGGATCAATACTCTATTACCATTAAGAATACAACCTTTCATTATTGTTAAATTTTCAGAAATATTCTTAAATTTAGTCAAGTTAGAATTAGTTAGACGGGAGGGAAAACCATACTTGATGTATTGCTTTAGCTCACGTAAGTCTTTATCTTGGTCAGTTTGATTTTTAATATCATCACAAGTTATCAGGGAATCATCAACTGAGCTCAAAGCAAACACAAGTTCATATGGCTCTACCTCTTTGACAGTTTCAGAAAGTGGCAATCTACTTAAACAATCAGAATGGACATTGTCCTTTCCTTTTGTGTAACGCAAAATGTAATCAAATTGTGACAATTTCAGAGACCATCTTTGAATTCTAGCAGAACAAGTAGAAGGAACAGGAGCATTATGAGCAAAGAGTTTTCTAAGGGGTTGATGATCATTATGGATTATGAAATTAGTACC
The DNA here is from genome assembly GCA_947561585.1 of Caprella mutica. Lineage (NCBI taxonomy): Eukaryota > Metazoa > Arthropoda > Malacostraca > Amphipoda > Caprellidae > Caprella > Caprella mutica. Next base: position 6,854 of record CANNZV010002797.1, on the reverse strand, counting down.
TAACAGAAATTTCTTAAATTTTTCACAACCGAAAACTACACTCAAAGCTTCCCTCTCAATGTTTGAATAGGAGCGTTCAGCAACATTGAGTGAGCGTGAGGCAAATTGCACTGGGTACCAGGGTTGATTTACGTTAGATCTTTGCATTAAGACTGCAGCTACTCCGTAACCAGAACTGTCAGTTTCAAGAAGTGTTTCTAATTTAGGGTCGTACAATTTCAAAACAGTATTGTTGATGAAAAGTTCTTTACTAAGTTCAAAAGCTTTTTGTTGTTCAGGTCCCCAGTGAAATTTGACGTCTTTTCTTAATAATTTATACAGGGGTGACAATACATCAGAAAATTTCGGAATGAATCTGCTGTAAAAATTGCAAAGTCCCAAATAAGATTGTACCTGCTTAAGGTCTTTAGGAGATGGTGCTTGTGCGATTGCACGAATTTTTTCAGGATTACTATGCACACCTTCTTCATCAAAAATGTGTCCAAGATATTGAACTTTGTCAGTTAGAAAGGCACATTTGTCAACGTTTAATTTTATTCCAGCATTCTTTAAGATCGAAAGTGTCTGATGCAATGTCTTATTATGAGCAGAAACATTAGGAGATAGCACAAGAATGTCATCCTGATATACTATAACATTGTCAACATCATTAAGTAATTTAGACATATAAGATTGAAAAATGCCTGGGCTTGATTTTAAACCAAATGGTAAGAAATTGTACCTAAATAAACCTTCAGAGGTATTAATTGTAGTGAAGACCTTAGATTCTTCATCTAAAGGCAATTGCAAAAAGGCATTTGCTAAGTCAATGGTACTGAAAACAGTTGCTTTACCTACTTGAGAAATTACCTCATCAACTGTTGGTAGAGGGCATTTAATTACATTTAATGATTCATTAATAGAGACAGAATAATCTCCGCAAATTCTAATTTTACCATTTTGTTTCATTACATTTACTGTTGGACTGGCCCATTCACTAGTAAATACTTTAGTTAAAGTACCATCATCAACTAACCTATCTAATTCTTTTTTAACATTTTCTTTCATCCTAATTGGTACTGCTCTAGCTTTAAAGAATTTAGGTAGTGTTCCAGGCAAAACATTCAAATGTACATCTCCCTTAACATTTGATTTAAAATCACGTGAGAGATAGTCTGAGAAATGTGTAAGCACGTTAGTTTTACCTAGAATTTTATTAGCCGTTTTATTTTCGGGCAAAAGAAAATTAATGTTAAGTTTAGAGCATAAATCTCTACCAAACAAATTAATATTATTTGAAGAAACTATAAAGAAATTATTCTTAACCTGTTCATTATTATAAGTAATATCAAGCGTTGCTTGTCCAATTACATCAATAGGTTTTCCACTGTAACCAAGTAAGCGAGTATTAGTAGGGGTTATGTGTGCGTTCACTTTAATTGCATCGCAATGACGCAACGTGGACACGTGACTTCCAGAATCTAATTCAAAGCAAAAAGTATTATCATTAATTTTACATTTAACAAGAAAAGGTTCATTAGTTATTGGTGATACAGTGGAATTTATTCTAAAAAAGAATCATCATTTACGTGGTAATTATTATCATTATGGTGAGAGCAATGACAATAATTAGAATTTTCATGTACACGGCTCTGGTGGTTGGTCTGGGTTTTTCCACTGTGTACGTAGTTAGCAGAGAAATGACGATGCCCCTCCCCCTCACAGCTAGTTCCGGGTTGGCGTGTACGTGTCTCTGCGCTGTTGCTGGGTGCCTCCTCGTGTACGTAATTTGCAGTCACTGGCTTAGACTTACAAGTTTTTCCAAGATGTCCTTTCTTTTGACACTTGTTACAAGTCAAATTAATTGCAAAGCAGTCTTTTGCAAGATGTTTAGCTTTAGCACCACATCTGATGCATACGTATGTAGAACTGATGTTACAGCTAGGCTGTTTATTACGATGATGTGTAATTTTATTACTGCTGTAAGTCGCTACTTTTGTGTCTAGCTTGATGTCTTGAGCATCACTAGCTATTTGTTCCACTAATTTAGCGTGTTCAACACACTCGTTGAAGCTTTTTCTGTCACACTTTTGTAACACTGCACTTAGTACTGTAGAAGATCGTAAACCGCTAACAAATACGTCCTTGATCAGACGGTCACGGCAACACTCACTGTAATTACATGTAGATGCAAGATCATTTAAAACTCTGGAGTACGTTTCAATGGATTCATCAGGGAGTTGCTTACGATTTAGAAATTTAACTGCAGCTCCGACTGTAGACTTTTTAACTTCGTATTGAGAGACTAGCTTCTCTTCAAGGTCACTGTAGTCAGCTTCAGACAAAAGTGTAGGTTTAATTCTTCTCTGTAGGTCTGTTACAACTGACACTGGTAAAGCTTTAATGAGCACTGTGGCTTTCTTCTTTTCATTGTTGCCTGCTTTAACAAGCAATTCTGAGCACTGCACTTTAAAGCGCTCAAGGAATTCTGTGACTGTTTCTAACTCACAGTCAAAAGGTGCACACACAGCTGCAACTGAGGTGGTAGCCATCTTGTGTCGTGTACGTAATCTGGAGATGCGGCAGGCAAACAAAGCGGCTTGGTTTTCTCGTCGCCAATTATATGTTATAACTTTAATTAGAACTGTAGGTTTAACTGTAGATGGTTCTTAGATAATCTAGTTATACTTGTACTTTATACTTCAGTAATTTATAAGAGTTAAGAAGCCGTAAACTTCGGATATTTAAAGAGTGGATAAGAGACACAACTTTACTCAAGAGCTGCTGAATACAGACTGAACTGAACAGTAAGGAACACACATAACACATCATGAACGTTAGGAATACTTAGGTTACAACATTTCTATATAAATTGTTAGATTATTGATTATTAAAACATTCAAAAGCTCCTAAGAAAAATAAAAGGATGCTAACTTTTTTCTTCATTACTCATTCTCTTCAATTTATAAATAAATAAAATAACATAATTTTTCGTCAAAACAGAAAGTTAATTTTATTTAGGTTTTCACTTTAAATTAATATTATTATTTCGCATTATAGTCGTCGGACATTCTCCTCATCCAATTAAAAAAAATTACTCATTTCAATCCGTTTCAATGAATGATTTTTCAATTATAAATTCTCCATGATGTAATTAAAATCTATTGTGCAACATCCAAAGATTTTTCACACAATCTAATCACGTAATCATTGACTTTATTTCTTGACAGCTAAAGTGATCTATCTAAAGGCACACAAATTACTTTGCCATTAAGTGCAAAGAAAGACAATACGTAACTCTTAAAACTTTCGCTTTGATTGGATCTCATCGATCCTGTTACGGTTCTTTTGTCGGAGATGAATGACTCATCAAGAATATGTTTTACTTCTTAATCAAGGTAACTAATTCTAACAGTCGGATAATTCGATCTGATAACAATGGGTTAAAAAATAGATTGAATGCCTTACTGTCTTTGTTATAAATGATTACCTAGTTAATTATAAGATCTTTTATGTTGTCATGAATGATGGAATTAATTATGCTCGACAATCATATGAAAAAGTCAGTTTTGTTACTGGTCCTTTTTATTTCCAATGTTTTTTTTAGGGAAGAAAATTATAAGCGGTCCTAAAATACCACCTTGAGGCACTCCAAACTACAAACGTTAATTATTGATATAGTTTCAATATGTATCTTACCAGAAAACATATGGTTGATGTTTTCTAATTTTCTAATTGTTTTACAATAACCATTTAGAAGAACTGGAATCAGTGATTCCCACTTTCCATGTTTCAATATAATATATTATTAGCAATATATCAATGATTCCGTTTTAATTCTCATGATTCGTTTTCTTATAGTTTAGATAATTTAGTGAGTAACAAAATATCGTCCAAACGATGACCGTAAGTCTTCATTTGCTGGGAATGTTTTCAGGATGAAGATAAAAGATGGCGATTTGTATTTTTTATGGCAGTGTTGTAGGGAAGTTATTAGCAATAAGTCATGTAGTTAGTTAGAATTAACTTCTTCACAAACTTCAGTGTACACTGTGATAATGTTCATAGTTATACAATTATGGTACAACTATAATTATAACAGTTAGGAACATTTTAGCTAGGGTAAATTACGAATTATCGGGCAGTTTCACATCTTCGGTCATAAAAAAACTGTATTATAATCGTTATTTAATTTTTATTTTTATTGGTATCCATGATACCTGCAGGTATCATGGATACCAATAAAAATAAAAATAAACGACAATTATAATATAGTTTTTTCTTATATGACCGAAGATGTGAAACTGATCGATAATTCATAATTTACCAACTTAAGATTTTATCTCCACTTGATAAATTATATTTTTATAATATTATTCTCACGGTTTGGAATATTTATACCGTTTTATACTCCTGCGTACATTATAACTAATCCGGCCAAATATTTTCCACTGAAGACTGTATCCTTTGTTTTCATTCGGTGAAATAAATGCGATGTTTATCGAGACATCAACTCCATCAATTTATGTGACGCTGTTTTCAATAACAATCGGATTGCTGGACTCGTTTCTACGTAAGAGAGTTACGAATATAATGCCAAATTGGTTACTAACTTCATAACACTTGGAGTTGATTTGCTAACTCTCAAATGTGAAAAATTTAGGAAATTGAAATAAAGATTTTTTTTATTAAATTCGGATAATTGAATCAAAATATTTGCCGTGAGACAAATTGGAAACAAGGTAACTTTATTTTGGCTCGTCTAACAACAAATTTTATTTGTCCAGAGAAAATTGACAATGGTAATTCCATTATTCTCAAAACTTTGATTACATAATTCTAGTTCAACAAACATGAATTTTATGAATACAAAAAACTGCAAGATATTTTACAGATAATTTTACTAGAAGTAGAAGCTAAAATTGAAAAATAAAACTCTATATCTCAAAAAAGAACATATGACCTTTACATCAAGACTCTACCCTCTATCCTTTGAAGAACATGCGACCTTTACATCAAGACTCTACCCTCTAAACAACATGCGACCTTTACATCAAGACTCTACCCTCTGAAGAACATATGACCTTTACATCAAGACTCTACCCTCTAAAGATCATATGACCTTTACATCAAGACTCTACCCTCTAAAGATCATATGACCTATACATCAAGACTCTACCCTCTAAAGAACATATGAACTTTACATCAAGACTCTAGCCTCTAAAGAACATATGACCTTTACATCAAGACTCTACCCTCTAAAGAACATATGACCTTTACATCAAGACTCTAGCCTCTAAAGAACATATGACCTTTACATCAAGACTCTAGCCTCTAAAGAACAAATGACCTTTACATCAAGAATCTAGCCTCTAAAGAACATATGACCTTTACATCAAGACTCCCTCTACCCTCTAAAGAACATATGACCTTTACATTTTACATCAAGTAGTACGTTTCCAATTCATGGTCAGGTGATTCTTTTCTGAAGAAGATTGAAAGGGCCAAAGAGTTCCTAACTCTTCTCTTAACAACTGAAGTGTGAACTTACAAAAGGAGAGACATTCGAGTCTGTGGTACATTTTAAATAACAGTGAAATGTGTTCATGATGACCCGTAGTGATTAAACATTATGAAATATAGAGTAAAATGGAATGAATAATATGAATACTATACAAACAATTATTTTCATTATATTTTATTTCACTGTACGCTTAGTCATTATAAAAAAATGTATAAAAAAATCATTATAATAAAAATGTAAATACCTACTTTCTCATATATCCTAAATTACATCTAAAAAGTATTTAATCTAAAATCCTAACAATACTGGTTATTTCAATGCAAACATATATGTACAATGGGGAAAAGAGTGTTAACTATAATGTGTATTTCCAGTTCAATTATTTCCCCGCAAGGAAAGCATTACAACAGGATTACGGGATAATAAAAATAGTGATTGCATTTGAATCCAGTCTCTGCGAAATAAAATGCTATGTTATTTTTAATTTCTGTTCGGAAAGGAAATGAATAATTTGAAGCTTGAAAGCTGATCTACTTTTGTAATGACTAATTTCAATTAATGATAATATCAATTATGAAGAGAAATTTATTGAGGATTTTCTATAATATTTCTATAATTAGGTTGAGATCACAAATGGTTGTAAATTAAGTGAGGACAGTGAAAGGTTGAAACAACCACCAATAGTTGTGAATAAAGTGTACAGTGAAGAGTTAAAACAACCACCAATAGTTGTGAATAAAGTGCACAGTGAAGAGTTAAAACAACCAACAATAGTTGTGAATAAAGTGCACAGTGAAGAGTTAAAACAACCACCAATAGTTGTAAATAAAGTGCACAGTGAAGAGTTAAAACAACTACCAATAGTTGTAAATAAAGTTTACAGTGAAGAGTTAAAACAACCACCAATAGTTGTAAATAAAGTGCACAGTGAAGAGTTGAAACAACCACCAATAGTTGTAAATAAAGTGCACAGTGAAGAGTTAAAACATCCACCAATAGTTGTAAATAAAGTGCACAGTGAAGAGTTAAAACAACCACCACTAGTTGTAAATAAAGTGTACAGTGAAGAGTTAAAACAACCACCAATAGTTGTAAATAAAGTGCACAGTGAAGAGTTAAAACAACCACCACTAGTTGTAAATAAAGTGTACAGTGAAGAGTTAAAACAACCACCAATAGTTGTGAATAAAGTGCACAGTGAAGAGTTAAAACAACCACCAATAGTTGTGAATAAAGTGCACAGTGAAAGGTTGAAACAACCACCAATAGTTGTAAATAAAGTGCACAGTGAAGAGTTAAAACAACTACCAATAGTTGTAAATAAAGTGCACAGTGAAGAGTTAAAACAACC
>CANNZV010002796.1:84752-114578 GCA_947561585.1 Caprella mutica | reverse complement strand
CACCAATAGTTGTAAATAAAGTGCACAGTGAAGGGTTAAAACAACCACCAATAGTTGTGAATAAAGTGCACAGTGAAGGGGTAAAACAACCACCAATAGTTGTAAATAAAGTGCACAGTGAAGGGGGAAAACAAATACCAATAGTTGTAAATAAAGTGCACAGTGAAAGGGTAAAACAACCACCAATAGTTGTAAATAAAGTGCACAGTGAAGGAGTAAAACAACCACCAATAGTTGTAAATAAAGTGCACAGTGAAGGGTTAAAACAACCACCAATAGTTGTAAATAAAGTGCACAGTGAAGAGTTAAAACAACCACCAATAGTTGTAAATAAAGTGCACAGTGAAGAGTTAAAACAACCACCAATAGTTGTAAATAAAGTGCACAGTGAAGGGGTAAAACAACCACCAATAGTTGTAAATAAAGTGTACAGTGAAGGGGTAAAACAACCACCAATAGTTGTAAATAAAGTGCACAGTGAAGGGGGAAAACAACCACCAATAGTTGTAAATAAAGTGCACAGTGAAAGGGTAAAACAACCACCAATAGTTGTAAATAAAGTGCACAGTGAAGAGTTAAAACAACCACCAATAGTTGTAAATAAAGTGTACAGTGAAAGGGTAAAACAATCACCAATAGTTGTAAATAAAGTGCACAGTGAAGAGTTAAAACAACCACCAATAGTTGTAAATAAAGTGCACAGTGAAGAGTTAAAACAACCACCAATAGTTGTAAATAAAGTGCACAGTGAAGGGGTAAAACAACCACCAATAGTTGTAAATAAAGTGTACAGTGAAGGGGTAAAACAACCACCAATAGTTGTAAATAAAGTGCACAGTGAAGGGGTAAAACAACCACCAATAGTTGTAAATAAAGTGCACAGTGAAGGGGTAAAACAACCACCAATAGTTGTAAATAAAGTGCACAGTGAAGGGGTAAAACAACCACCAATAGTTGTAAATAAAGTGCACAGTGAAGGGATAAAACAACCACCAATAGTTGTAAATAAAGTGCACAGTGAAGGGTTAAAACAACCACCAATAGTTGTAAATAAAGTGCACAGTGAAGGGTTAAAACAACCACCAATAGTTGTAAATAAAGTGCACAGTGAAGGGGTAAAACAACCACCAATAGTTGTAAATAAAGTGCACAGTGAAGGGGTAAAACAACCACCAATAGTTGTAAATAAAGTGCACAGTGAAGGGTTAAAACAACCACCAATAGTTGTAAATAAAGTGCACAGTGAAGGAGTAAAACAACCACCAATAGTTGTAAATAAAGTGCACAGTGAAGGGTTAAAACAACCACCAATAGTTGTAAATAAAGTGCACAGTGAAGGGGTAAAACAACCACCAATAGTTGTAAATAAAGTGCACAGTGAAGGGGTAAAACAACCACCAATAGTTGTAAATAGAGTGCACAGTGAAGGGGTAAAACAACCACCAATAGTTGTAAATAAAGTGCACAGTGAAGGGTTAAAACAACCACCAATAGTTGTAAATAAAGTGCACAGTGAAAGGGTAAAACAACCACCAATAGTTGTAAATAAAGTGCACAGTGAAGGGTTAAAACAACCACCAATAGTTGTGAATAAAGTGCACAGTGAAGGGGTAAAACAACCACCAATAGTTGTAAATAAAGTGCACAGTGAAGGGGGAAAACAACCACCAATAGTTGTAAATAAAGTGCACAGTGAAAGGGTAAAACAACCACCAATAGTTGTAAATAAAGTGCACAGTGAAGGAGTAAAACACACCAATAGTTGTAAATAAAGTGCACAGTGAAGGGTTAAAACAACCACCAATAGTTGTAAATAAAGTGCACAGTGAAGAGTTAAAACAACCACCAATAGTTGTAAATAAAGTGCACAGTGAAGAGTTAAAACAACCACCAATAGTTGTAAATAAAGTGCACAGTGAAGGGGTAAAACAACCACCAATAGTTGTAAATAAAGTGTACAGTGAAGGGGTAAAACAACCACCAATAGTTGTAAATAAAGTGCACAGTGAAGGGGGAAAACAACCACCAATAGTTGTAAATAAAGTGCACAGTGAAAGGGTAAAACAACCACCAATAGTTGTAAATAAAGTGCACAGTGAAGAGTTAAAACAACCACCAATAGTTGTAAATAAAGTGTACAGTGAAAGGGTAAAACAATCACCAATAGTTGTAAATAAAGTGCACAGTGAAGAGTTAAAACAACCACCAATAGTTGTAAATAAAGTGCACAGTGAAGAGTTAAAACAACCACCAATAGTTGTAAATAAAGTGCACAGTGAAGGGGTAAAACAACCACCAATAGTTGTAAATAAAGTGTACAGTGAAGGGGTAAAACAACCACCAATAGTTGTAAATAAAGTGCACAGTGAAGGGGTAAAACAACCACCAATAGTTGTAAATAAAGTGCACAGTGAAGGGGTAAAACAACCACCAATAGTTGTAAATAAAGTGCACAGTGAAGGGGTAAAACAACCACCAATAGTTGTAAATAAAGTGCACAGTGAAGGGATAAAACAACCACCAATAGTTGTAAATAAAGTGCACAGTGAAGGGTTAAAACAACCACCAATAGTTGTAAATAAAGTGCACAGTGAAGGGTTAAAACAACCACCAATAGTTGTAAATAAAGTGCACAGTGAAGGGGTAAAACAACCACCAATAGTTGTAAATAAAGTGCACAGTGAAGGGGTAAAACAACCACCAATAGTTGTAAATAAAGTGCACAGTGAAGGGGTAAAACAACCACCAATAGTTGTAAATAAAGTGCACAGTGAAGGGTTAAAACAACCACCAATAGTTGTAAATAAAGTGCACAGTGAAGGGGTAAAACAACCACCAATAGTTGCATTTGTCTATCCCAATATCTCTTACATAACTCATTTACTGGTTTACAATTCAGGTTTCGAATTTCATTCCTTGATTCGCTTATGAACTTCAGTAATGGGATATTATTTCTAGTTTACATAACAAACAATCATACAAAATTTGTTAGATAATGACTTGGTATCCATTTCTAATTAGTAGTTAGGCTAAAAACTAGAATAATAGCATCCTGCTCAGATTCGCTGAAGTGGGTTTGGTTTTCTCTGTGACTCCTTGTATGCTCAATCTACGTATGCTGAATATTATGAGGTTATCTTATGTTTGAAAAGATTCAAACTCAACGGGAAATCCATAATATTAGAGGTTATTTAAACTCTGCGTTGAAAGTTTGTTCAGATTTCAAGCTTTCCAATAGAAAGATTTCTATTCATCATCACCCTTCTCCTGATGATGAATAGAAATCTTTCTATTCGAAAGCTTGAAATCTGAACAAAACCTTCAACGCAGAGTTTAAATAACCTCTAATAATATCTAATGTTTGTATTTGGTTTTCTTTCATAAAGATGAATTTTTTGTGTTTATCTCGAGTATTAATTTTTTTTAATCTACCTTGTTTTATCCTTTAACAACCTTCGTCCGCTGGAGAAAACGTAATTTAGAAAACATTATTATATATCTGATATAAATTTTTGACGTATGTTATTACAAATCTAATTTAGATAATATTTATATATTATTTAATATTCTACCTACAATGTGTCTTGACGTTAAAGGGATAATTGATATTAATTGCATTTTTATAAGATATATAAAAACTTCAAGCGAATTTTTTTTTCCTCATTCAATCATTTATAAATTATTTTTATTTAAGAAAAAATATTCTTATAAGAAATAACTTCTCAGACATTGTTTGGGTTATTTTGTATCGTCGTAGTGATGCCAACAGGCCGGTATTGATTTTATTCAACGTCAAGACCACTGAACTGATTCCAACTACCAATTGAATCTTAAATTACTACCGTATATACTGCCTGTCTGCACTTCAATATAGGTAACGATAACTCCCAAACTAAAATTTATGGTGGACCAACCGGAGATTTCCAGTTTTAATGTTGTGCAGCCCACCGTGATCTTCGAATGCGTATTGATTGGATTCCAAGTTGCCAACCATGTCCTCCGATTGTTATCGTTGGTTGACACAGATAATCTATACGAAGATCATCGGGTAATTGCACCAAAAATCATCGTAGTTACAACCACTGGCGACATTTGAAATAGCAACCACCTGTGATATTCGAAACTGCAGCCACCGTGCCTCTGAAGAACATCGGAAAGAACAGCTGGCAAAATTACAGATAGTTTTATTTGTTCAATTATATAATAATTTTCGTTAATATTGATAGAAGTCACTAAATAAGGAAGCCTTATTATATAAACTATATAATTTTAGAACTGAATTAGAAAGAAATTCTATTGTTTACAGGGTTATTCATCCTGAGAAAAGTAAACACCCAATTTCATATTTTAAATTCAAAAAGATTTCTATTATCAAATATATTGAATGATTTTATATCCACTGCATCGCCTTTTTAATTTTTTGTTAGTTTAGTATTTCATATCATGTTTCAATTTAGGATTTTGTTTCCACAAGTTTTTGAAACCTTTTTTGGATGCAATAAAATAAAATAAAGCATACCTCGATAATAGATTTAAAAATAAGTTAAAAGATTTTATTGTATATCAGCTTACCTTTAAAAGTAATATACAAACTAATTTGAATTGTAGACTGTACAGTGTGACCGCAAAAAAAGTGTACCCAATTTGGAGTTAATGTAAATATTGTATTTATAAATATATAATCAATCTTAAGCAGTGACGTTGCTAGAATGAACACAAGTAAAAATATCTACTTTTTAATTTTATTTGAACTCTAGTTTATATTCATATTTAAATACAATATTGATAATATTTCAAAGTTTGGTGCTGGCAAAGTTATATTATTATTCACTAGCAGAACCCAGTGGAAATTCCAAGAAACGGGAAATTAACAATTAGGTTTTGGTTTAGGTTTTGGTCTATCCAACAAAGTTAACGTGTCAGTCGGTCAAACAGTTTAATTATTGAAAGTAAATTCAATGTAATAAATTATTCAAGAAACTACAGCTCATTTCATTCATTGAATATTATCATCATACAACCTTTTACCTAAAGTAAGTTATATTTTAGCTCCACAGTTTACCTACACTTCCCCCACCTTCACTTCCCCCACCTTCACTTCCCCCACCTTCACTTCCCCCACCTTCACTTCCCCCACCTTCACTTCCCCCACCTTCACTTCCCCCACCTTCACTTCCCCCACCTTCACTTCCCCCACCTTCACTTCCCCCACCTTCACTTCCCCCACCTTCACTTCCCCTACCTTCACTTCCCCCACCTTCACTTCCCCCACCTTCACTTCCCCCACCTTCACTTCCCCCACCTTCACTTCCCCCACCTTCACTTCCCCCACCTTCACTTCCCCCACCTTCACTTCCCCCACCTTCACTTCCCCCACCTTCACTTCCCCCACCTTCACTTCCCCCACCTTCACTTCCCCCACCTTCACTTCCCCCACCTTCACTTCCCCCACCTTCACTTCCCCCACCTTCACTTCCCCCACCTTCACTTCCCCCACCTTCACTTCCCCCACCGTAATTTATTCAATTTGATTACATTTGTTTCCGTTTTTATAAGATTCAATATTGAATATATAAATTTTTCGATTACAAATCTGTATATTTATGATACAGACTGAACAATTAATAAATCAGTTCAGAAGTGAATGAATTCAAAATTTTCTAAAAAATAAAAAATGTAATTTTTTCATAAAATTTCGAATAGTTTATCCTCTTCATGAATAAAGTAAAATGGGTTTATTTTTTCTGAATGAATCAATGTTACAGTTTTCGCTAGTTAAATATGTGGCTCCACTGGAAGCTCATGCGGCTGTCATAGGTATACTTGCCCTGCTATATTGTAAGTACATACACTACACACGCTATCGTATTAATATATAGATTATCACTTGATAGAAACTTGTGATTTGAATTGCTGAACGCACGGAAATCTTTCGTCATTGTTCATATATTAGAATTGGGCACATTACCTATAATTAATTTGTTTCTTATCAAGTAATTGCGTATTTTTCTTATAAATTTGATACATGCCAATTCTTAAGACTATCAGATTCCATTAGTCTTTTTATCGAATAGTCAGTCTATTGAATGTAGCATCTCTCACGTTAGAATAAACAGAATGAAGCATGCACCAAGTAGCTAATTCTATAAGCTGTCAATCTTAGACTCCTTTCATATGAAAACAACAGCTATAGCTAGTGTGTCTGTCTAGCTCTAACTTTTAAAATGCGTATTTGTTTCATTCTCTATAGTGTGGAAATACAGAATTTAATTCAACACTCAGGATATTTATGTTTCGGTGGATTTGAATCTTCCTGTAGTTACCTATTTCAGTTCCTTGTACCAGGGTATGGGGGCGGGGTCATTTTGACCCACAAAATAAATTTTCTTATCTTCTATACTTCGGACTCAACAATTCACTATACACGATTTCATTATAGAGGAGCTCTATTGGTTTACCATTAGTTTTAGTGACTAAATTTTTACCGGAACTTTGAGTTAATTTGGTTGGTTTTCAAGGAGACTGATTTTTAGAAAAATTGGGGACATTCTATGTTTCAGACTGTGTCCGTTAAAGCCAATTAATTGAATTAAATGCTGAATTAGGTAATCCCTTTATATTATCATATTAATTTTGACAAAAATTATTGTCTTTAAGGATAGCTGTTGATTTCGTCTAATACAGTCTCTGATTTTCACTAGTATATAGTGCTTTATCAGAAAGATGGCATCTAAAGGGCCGTACACACGTAGGGTTTTTTAATTTAGTCTCTCCACCAGACTTTTTGCTAAGCTCCTCCTACTTTTTACACGAAAACAAAAGAAAAAACGATATAATTATTATCAATTTCAGTTGGTATCCATGAAACCTGCAGGATAAAATTATTATTTTATCGTATTTTCTTATTTTATCGTGTGAAAAGTAGGAGGAGCTTAACAAAAAGTCTGGAGGAAAGACTTAAAAAACCCTACGTATTTACGGGCCTTTAAGCCTCTCTAGTAAGTGCTAATCCACACGAATACCGAACATAGATAAATTGAAAAGAAATATCTCTTGCTGAAAGTGAACAGTGCCGTAGGTTTTTCTGAAACTAATCAAGACAGATATAAGACTTATATTAAGATTAGCAATCTATAGCACCTATTGATAATTTGGTATTCTTTTTTTCTATTCGAACTGATTTACTGTAAATTCAGAATATAACTAAGAGAAATTGTATATCCTATTGCTAATAACTCTATTGAATATTTTACTGATGAGTGAGAGTACAGAAATAGGAGGGTATGGCTAGTTTTTGTGGATCTACTTTTAGACATAGGAGTTCTTAAAGCTTCTTGATGTTACCTAGGTAAACTGCCATCCCACTACTATTCTACGTGTTCCTTCCTTAGTTAGTTAGTCCGTCAGTTACATTTTAAAATAAATAGATATATGCAAATTCTGATTTACAATACTGCAAACTCGATTCTTATTTAATTACTGAAAATTAACGGAGCACCGGACATTACCCAATCACCAGACATTACCCAATCACCAGAAAATTTTCAATCACCATACACTACCCAATCACCAGACACTACCCAATCACCATACACTACCCAATCACCATACACTACCCAATCACCAGACACTACCCAATCACCAGACACTACCCAATCACCAGACACTACCCAATCACCAGACACTACCCAATCACCAGACACTACCCAATCACCATACACTACCCAATCACCATACACTACCCAATCACCAGACACTACCCAATCACCAGACACTACCCAATCACCAGACACTACCCAATCACCAGACACTACCCAATCACCAGACACTACCCAATCACTAGACACTACCCAATCACCAGACACTACCCAATCACCAGACACTATACCCAATCACCAGATACTTCCCAATCACCAGACACTACCCAATCACCAGACACTACCCAATCACCGGACACTACCCAATCACCAGACACTACCCAATCACCATACACTACCCAATCACCATACACTACCCAATCACCAGACACTACCCAATCACCAGACACTACCCAATCACCAGACACTACCCAATCACCAGACACTACCCAATCATCGGACACTACCCAATCACCAGACACTACCCAATCACCATACACTACCCAATCACCATACACTACCCAATCACCAGACACTACCCAATCACCAGACACTATACCCAATCACCGGTATATATTTTACAGTACAATATAGTCTCACTATACTGTACAATACAGGCATCCCCCGCTTTTGTTACCAAATCACAACTCAGTTTAGTTACCAAACGGTAACTAAAGGGAATAAAAGTAACAAGAAATTTATAACTGTCACTCCTCGATTATATATCTCATTTTCTATCAGTTATAGAAAGAAAATATGTTTTAGAGTTATTAGAGTACTACGCATATAAGCATATTAATAATAATATACAGTCTTTCATTGTTTGTGACTGTGATGAAAAAGTTTAAAGTCGTTCATTTATTAAATGTTTTAAAATCCATCCATAGCTTAACTCTCACTCAGTATAGGTGAGTAATTAATAGATACTTAGACTTCTATAATTATTGTGCTACATTTAACAAAACGTAATTTTATGCTCTATGAAATGTTTTTGGTAGTAGGGTACTAAGTTCCAAGTTATTGGTTGGTTCTACAATTTCGGACACGTCAGAAAAGAAATTATTATAATTATTATTTAACTTCTAATCTAATTGGTATCATGGATACCAATTGAAATAAAAGTTAAATAATGATTATTACATAAAGATTTTCACGTGTTCGAAAATATGGAACCGTGCAATAACACAGAACTAACCCTAAAATAGAACATGTTGAATTTCTGAACCAATTGCTTCTAATAACCTCATCTGGATTATAATTTTGATGTTTTTTTAGTTACCGTGAAATAAACACAAAAAATTGTCTCCGTTTTCTATGTCTACGAACGGTTCTTATTTCGAAACATGACTCGAAATAAGTACCAATTTTACTAAAGTGAGTTGTACCCGAAGCGAAGCTTGCCTGTATAGTCACACTATACAATACAATATAGAAACACTTTACTATACAATATAGTCTCACTCTACTACACTGAAGTCTCCCTATACTATAGACTCACTCCACCCCTCACAGCTGTCTATCTCAATTGCAGACATTCTCCTTTTCCTTGTGTCTTTTTAATGACATAAAACCCTAGCTTCTCTCCGATGGAATCACCGTGTCTAAGATGAATAGCCTCCCATTACGCCTGTAGCTCGCAGAGTAGCACCAGAATGCGCCACTTTATTTCATCCACATCATCTTTTTATCGTCCAGACACATCTTTTAATTGCTCTTACGTAACACAGTATAAAGTTCTAGGGTAAGTTCTAACTTATTAATCTGTTCTACATTTTCCATTATATAAGAATAATAATTTATATTCAACTTTTATTTGCAGTTTTTATATCGAAAATGATTTTTAGTTTTTTTCTCATGGGAGACTTGTTCTTTTTTATTTTGATAATTTGTGGTATAGCAAAACAATAATTGTTAAAAGAAATTAATAAGTCATCTATTTACAGACAATACAAATAATATTCCACTATAGGGAATGAACTCCTACGGTGAAGAACATTCATACAATGTCTATTTACAGTCAATACAAATAATATTCCACCAGGGATGAACTCTTACGGTTATATGATTGTTTCCCTTTGAAATAATGAAATTAATTATAGAAATATACAATATCAACTGTTTCTCGAAAAATGACTTCAAAATATTTCCTATGACAAAAATACCTAATATCATTTTTCCTATTAATTATCTTCTGTTATCAGATAAGACTACATCTTATCTACTATAACTATAGTGATAACGATATTATAATGTGAAATAGAAATAACATTAATTGTTTCTGATAAATCATCAAATATTTTATATTTTACCTTGAAACTTCAGTCTGAGAATATTTCTGAAGAAAATTGTATTTATTGAATAGGAATATTTTTTGGTGCCTATTCATATAACAGAATTAAAAGAGAAACTGTAAATTTACTGTTGAATAAACTTGCAGTTATTGGTGTTTCTATTTTATTTTATAAAAAAAACATCTTGTAAAATAAACTAGCACAATCCCAGGTAACGTTATATTCCTGGAATATTCCCTCGATATTTATAAATTCCCTCATCATCTGCAATCGTAAAACGATATCGAGGGAATATTTCAGGGATTAGTGAAAATAAGTTGATCACCTAATGATATCGAGGGAATATTCCGGGGATTAGTGAAAATTAGTTGATCCCTATCGATATCGAGGGAATATTCCAAGAATTACTGAAAATTAGTTGATCCCTCAACGATATCGAGGGAAAATTCTAGGAATTAGTGATAATTAGGTGATCCAAAACGATATCGAGGGAATATTCTAGGAATTAGTGATAATTAGGTGATCCAAAACGATATCGAGGGAATATTCCAAGGATTAGTGAAAATTACTTCACCCACTAACGATATCGAGGAAAAAGAGTCACTGTGATGATGTACTATCAGAGAAAAGAGTCACTGTGATGATGTACTATCAAAGAAAAGAGTCACTGTGATGATGTACTATCAAAGAAAAGAGTCACTGTGATGATGTACTATCAGAGAAAAGAGTCACTGTGATGATGTACTATCAGAGAAAAGAGTCACTGTGATGATGTACTATCAGAGAAAAGAGTCACTGTGATGATGTACTATCAGAGAAAAAAGTCACTGTGATGATGTACTATCAGAGAAAAGAGTCACTGTGATGATGTACTATCAGAGAGAAGAGTCACTGTCAGGATGTACTTTCAGAAAAAAGAGTCACTGTGATGATGTACTATCAGAGAGAAGAGTCACTGTGATGATGTACTATCAGAGAAAAGAGTCACTGTGATGATGTACTATCAGAGAGAAGAGTCACTGTGATGATGTACTATCAGAGAAAAGAGTCACTGTGATGATGTACTATCAGAGAGAAGAGTCACTGTCAGGATGTACTTTCAGAAAAAAGAGTCACTGTGATGATGTACTATCAGAGAGAAGAGTCACTGTCAGGATGTACTTTCAGAAAAAAGAGTCACTGTCATCATGTACTATCGGAGAAAAAGAATCTATCAATAGTCTCGTCCGTATCTAGTTCCTATCAGTCGTATCCATTGTATTGGTAGCAAGGTAACTATGGGTACAGTCATTGATCGCTACAAGGCTTCTTCTCCGTCAGTCTGCGCAACTTACTCGCTAGTGAGCTAGGTCAGTGCTGGGGGGGGGGATTGTGGGGTTGTGACGACATTGGGGGTTTTAAAGGCGAGTCTGGTCCAGAAATTCAAGGTTTAAAAATTCTGGAATTTAGCAACAATTTTCTTGAATGGAATTCTTATATTTAATTCTTCTGGATTTTTTTTTCAGTTTATGAAAATTGTAATTTGATTCATATTGATTTAGGGAAGTACTTAATTATCAATCTTAATTAATTTACCAGAAAGAAACGTAGAAATGGTTAATATTGAAATATTATTACATAGATATAAGTTTTATATTACTTGATCATATTCAATTCGTTGAATAGTGTTCATTAATCTTTCCATTCGATAAATTCGTTCCTTTCGATTATTGTTATTATTGATCTATTATTGATATTATTGATATTGTTTATATTATTGTTATTATTGATCTATTATTGATATTTCTCCTATCATGAATTCTGCGCTAAAAAAGAAAACTTTGCACTTCCAATAATCTAATAAACTTTCTAATTACAATAAACTGAAGCACTGAATCAATATTCCCATATTTAATTAATTAAGCGTCTTTACATCTTTAAAATGTCATGCTAATATTCTACCTTTAATTGAACAATGGAAATATTTACATCTATTCTTTAAGATAGACAAAATCAAGAAGACAGAAAGAAGCTGAACAGTTTTCAATTTACCATCAAATTCGTTGTTAGGTTTACTTCTCAAGCTATCACTAACTACTCTATACAGAGTGTTAGTGAGGCTATATAATATATGTATAGTATATATGGTGGTGGTGGTAGTATAGCAACAG
Source organism: Caprella mutica (assembly GCA_947561585.1). Taxonomy (NCBI): domain Eukaryota; kingdom Metazoa; phylum Arthropoda; class Malacostraca; order Amphipoda; family Caprellidae; genus Caprella; species Caprella mutica. The sequence continues at coordinate 102,500 of CANNZV010002796.1, read as the reverse complement.
CTATGAAGAAAATTGGAAAATATATCGGACAATTGTAAAGCAGATTCATTCGTCTCCGCTTCATTTGATTTAGACCTTCTCGTGACCCTGCCTATCGACCCGGTTGCTGCCGAAATCTAAAAAACTAGTTCCTGGATGTTGACGAATTGTTAAGTTAAATATCAGACAAATTGGTTGATAACCTTTTCAGTTATGCTAATAACAAGATTGAAAATAAATATATAAATAAATATAATCCGATCAAAATATAACCTTCTGCAATTTTGCGAAGGTATTGAATGGCCCAATGTATTCATCTTAACGGGAAATTTCTATCCTTTTGTTTATTTGTTTATTAAGCATATAGCACCCTTACAAAGGAAACAGGGCCGGGGCCTCCCTGGTCCGATCAGTTTATTATACAAGAAAAGATAAGGAAATACAGTTGGGGCTATATGGCCCGACTAAGCCTATGGCTTCTGGGGCAACCTATATAAAAAAAGATTAAAAAGGAGAATATATAATAATTATTAGAATGAAATTTGAAAACATACTATCACAGACATCAGAAATGAATTAAGGTAACAGAGAAACATTGGATGAACTAATATTACATATAGGGCATAGAACATTAATTATTATGAATAAGGAAGGTTTTGAATTTGAATTTGAATGAAGCAAGAGACAAAGAATTTTTGATTTGTGGGCAAATATCATTCCAGACTCTACAGCCAAAATAGAAAAGTGCTGACTTAGATTTACTCCTGAAGCAAAATGGCAATCTTATCATTAATGCATGACGAGTATCATGTGAATGCTGACCACTATTTCCTACAATATAACGCAACAATTCATCATCATAATTTACAATATTAACAGTCTTAAACAAATAGCATCCAACATTATAAGTGAACAAGTCAGAAAGTTTCAAAATCTTCAGCTGTTTGAAAAAGCCATCTGTGTGATCCAAAAATTGAGCCCCCGTCAAAGTCCGAATACATCTCTTTTGAAGAATATTAATTATTAAGAATTTTATTATAGTAATTAATTAAATAAATAACTCTATTTCAAACTGACACGATATACAATTAATCATTGTGGGTAAATTTAACCTATTTATATGTAGTGTATATGTGTTCCATGCGATTCACCGAATTGCGTTATCTTAAACTAGAATGCCCTGCGCGTTCTTATAGGATCTCGATATTGTGCAAGGCAGGTAAAGGGTATGAAGCAGGACTACCACTGATGGAGGAGACAACCAGTTTGTGTATTTAATTGACTCGTTTCAATGAAATACGATAGTTAAAGCTATATAGTATTCATAATAACTTAATTTGGATATTGAAATAAATACGTTACACTCTAGAATTTGTTAATTTCATGTATATTGGCAATTCAATAGTGTCGCTTGCTGCATAGTTTGCTGCTGCGAACATTGTTAACAAAACTAACAAGTGAAAACATAATTTTTATTAATATTAAAAATTTAAAATAGGTTCATAATTAAATTTGAGTTAGTTAGCTAAGAACAACTTGATCGCTAACTCGTGCACACGACTCTTGCGTAATCTCGAGATTGTTGCGCAATTTCAGGAGTCTAAAACGCGCAGTACCAATCTATAAATTGCACATATTAGGTCACTGATACATATAAGATAAAATATAAACGATTTTTTTATCTCTAATTATTTTAAGTGTATTACAAAGAAACTGCGTATTCCTAGGAGTTAAATCCTATTATTGTATAAACTGTTATTGGAAAAATGAGAAAAAGAGGCACTTTGAATGATTTGAAGTTACTACTGATGTACTATCTACTGATGATGTACTATCTACTGGTGATGTACTATCTACTGGTGATGTACTATCTACTGGTGATGTACTATCTACTGGTGATGTACTATCTACTGATGATGTACTATCTACTGGTGATGTACTATCTACTGATGATGTACTATCTACTGGTGATGTACTATCTACTGGTGATGTACTATCTACTGATGATGTACTATCTACTGGTGATGTACTATCTACTGGTGATGTACTATCTACTGGTGATGTACTATCTACTGATGATGTACTATCTACTGGTGATGTACTATCTACTGATGATGTACTATCTACTGGTGATGTACTATCTACTGGTGATGTACTATCTACTGGTGATGTACTATCTACTGATGATGTACTATCTACTGGTGATGTACTATCTACTGGTGATGTACTATCTACTGGTGATGTACTATCTACTGATGATGTACTATCTACTGGTGATGTACTATCTACTGATGATGTACTATCTACTGGTGATGTACTATCTACTGGTGATGTACTATCTACTGGTGATGTACTATCTACTGGTGATGTACTATCTACTGGTGATGTACTATCTACTGGTGATGTACTATCTACTGATGATGTACTATCTACTGGTGATGTACTATCTACTGATGATGTACTATCTACTGGTGATGTACTATCTACTGGTGATGTACTATCTACTGGTGATGTACTATCTACTGGTGATGTACTATCTACTGGTGATGTTCTATCTACTGATGATGTACTATGTACTGGTGATGTACTATCTACTGGTGATGTACTATCTACTGGTGATGTACTATCTACTGGTGATGTACTATCTACTGGTGATGTACTATCTACTGGTGATGTACTATCTACTGGTGATGTTCTATCTATTTATGTTCTGTCTATACAGGGTGGTGCAAAAAAAGGAAACCCATTTTCAAATTATTTATTTTACAAACTATTAAAGTTAGAATTTTTCTAAAAACACAGTTTTATTTGTATAGTTTTTTTTTTTTTTTTTGCATCTTTCGTGAAAATCTGTTAAACTTACAACCAAAATTAAACATCATGCAGCGAATTGAAAAAATATAAATAAAAAGGGCTTTCGCGAGGACGAAAAGGACTTCAGAATAGGTATAATTTATTTCCATATGGTAGTAGTAAAATTTAAAAAATGTTATTTTTCATTCAATTAACGGTTTGTTTATCGACTTTTTCATTCGTGGAAATACTTCTTCATCACCAATCACGATATCTTCTACAAAACGAGCATTTCTTTGCAGAAACCATCTTGAAAATTTAGAACTGTCGCCGTAATTAGTCCGTTAAGGCTAACCTTGTGTGCCAAACTTGCCGCCGTTTTTAGTCCGTTAAGGCAAGGTGTATTCTCAGACTGTGGTAACAGTCTTACAAATATCTCTTATAGCAACATATCAAGGAGAATGAAAACTATAAGAGAAACCATATTATATATTTCAAAACACTTAGAAACTATACAATTTTTAATACGCTAAATTAAACAAAAATATAATATCACTTTACAAAATAAATATAGTGTTTGGATGGAAATTTATATTACTATTTCCATTGGAGAAAACGCTTTTAGTACAGAATTAAATGATGGAAATACAATAAGACTTCTATTAGTTACTAAATAAAACAAAAATGCAATAATGATAATTGTAGGGGTAACTGGGCTATTTCATGGAAATGCCAGGAACCGCTACAAAAGATATCAATTTTATATCAAACATCAATTCTCAAAGGATAATTAAGGTTTTAATCGTCTTTTATTTGTTACAGAAAATAATATAATTTAATGTTTTTACATCCATATGAAATGAATTATACCTATTGTGATTTTTTTCGTATATTTCGTTCTCGAGCAGGTCCTTTTTAATTGTCTTTTTTTAGTTAGCTGCAGGATGTTTAATTTGTATCCTAACTTTAACAGATTTTCAAGATTGATGCAGAAAAAGTAAAGGAAGACAATCTTGTTTTTAGAAAATTTCTACCTTTAATAGTTGTTAAAATAAACTAGTTTGAAAATGGGTTTTCTTTTTTTGCTCCACCCTTTATAATCGATAAAATAGAAATATTGAATAAAGTGAATAACACCTGTTGTTCTGTAGCTTTTTTAAATGCTGTAGAAATATATATCATACTTATTTTGAATTTGCTATATATTTTACTCTTAATTAATTACTTTTGAATGTAGCACTATTCAACAGATGTGATGTAATTAAGTGTAACACTTTTGTATTGACATCTTTTGACATATTTCATTAAACTGCAAGTTTTCTTCATTATTATATTTAGTAAATATGAATAAGAATCTCTTTATTATTTAGTTTCATTTACACGTGTTTTATTGAGTAGACAACTCATATAATTGTTTGCATTGTATACTTTGATATCTGAAGCACGCGATAAGGGGACTATCTTATCTATTACCCATGTTAATTGATTGATTTCTTAGTTATTTGGATGATTTATCTTAAACTCTTCATCGTTTTGTACTCTATAGTGATAAAATGTCTCCTTTGAAAGCGTATATTTTTCCTCCTCTTCTATGTACTTTACACGTGTATTGTGTAATACAACACTGTAGTCATTCTCTTGAGATTACTTAAGAGGTTTATGCAACTGGTGATAGCTTATCAGTGTCTTATCTCATACGTATGATGAAGACTCGTACAACAGTGGTAGCATTGAGCTTGACTTGACATTGATAGTAGTGAGTGCATGTGATAACGTGAGTCTAGATTATTATTGCTTACATTTCTTATTGCAGGCTTTTTCTTCTTCTTTTTTCTTGGTATTTGAGGAGCTATTGTTTTAAAGAGAAAAAAAAGTAGAAACCGTTTTGAACTTACAAATATTGAGATAACTTTTCATCGGGAATCGAAATCAAGGTCCAAATCACACCAGACTGACAGACTAACTCTTCGATGTCGATTTTTTCGGATGAATTTTTTCATCTTGAAGGCAATTTGCAATTTTTGAGAGAGTTGATCTAATTTATAGATGCGCATTAAATTTTACATACAGTCGAATCATGAGAATATAAATTATTTCATCCTATAACATAACTGTAAATTATAACTACGGGACAAAATGCCAGAATATTTAGTCAATAACAGAAAACTTTCCTTTTATTGTTTTTCGATAATAGGCTGAAAATAAAAGTAGATATTAGTGATATTTTAAATATAAGAAAAAAAACACAATTAGTCAATTGCCTTAAACGAAGGTTTGTGAAAAAAGTATTGAAGTCAGAAAACTTTATAACTTTTTCTACAAAATTGCCTTGCGATTCTTGTAGATAACAGTGAAGAGAAGAGAAATTAAACTCCTTCGACTTTTATTGAGAACCATATTAACGAATGAACTCAAATTTATTATAAGATTCAATTTTGATACTGAATATTATATCTGCACATTGCTCACCGTAAATGTTTATATAAAAAATTACTTGGGAGCAGACTAAGCTCTTGGAAGAACTTTAAAATGTGATATTTCATGAAATTTAATTAACAAAACCTATTTTTGAGCATTCATAAAAAAATTTAATACCATGTGTTCACCTCTTGTCTGAATTACACGCTCATGTCTGCACGGAAACCCTTAGTCGCTTCACGCCGGGTTGCAGGAGACATTTTGGCCAATACTTTCTCGAGGTTACGCTTTAGAGCTTCAAATGAGAATAAGCACAAGCATCTGCTTCCAAAATAGAACAAACAAAGAGCATCAAGTTCAGGTCTGGTGAAGAAGGCAGCCAAGTCTCCTCGTTACAGTATACGTGGAAATTGGTCTTGGCACCAATACTGGGTTTTCTTGGACGTGTATAAAGATGGGCCGTTTTGTTGAAAAGTGAAGTGTCTTTTAGCCTCTTGAAATGCAGCAGTCAAAATAGTCTCAATATAGAAATTTGTGTTCACTTTTACTCCTTTTGGAACTAAATTGAGGATAGACTTCCATTTTCTGTATATAGCGGCCCACACAAAGGCGGAAGAAATATTTTGACATCTGAAAACTGATCTCATTTAGTCAGGAAGGTATGCAGATGATTTTGCTAAGACCTGTCATTTTTTAGATTGAAGATTACCTCGACATCAAATTATTTTCATCAGAGGAAATGACCTCGATCGTGTCCGTACCTGCCGTCAACTGGTTAAGAAGAATATTCGCTGGAGTCAGTCTGTTTTCATTTCGGAGGTCTGTGAGACAATGACGAGTTTGACAACTTCGAATCTGTCTTAACAATGTTCTTCATTGTCTTCTCACTCAGAATTAATGCCAGGGGTCATTATCCGCATGAATCACTTTGGATTGTGCCAGACACAGGCTCTGACTTCTGGCGTCCGAGAAGATCGTGGTGTCACATTTCGAAGACGATCATCAGTAGTTTTTATTTCTTGAAACCTTCTAGAATTGTAGTACACAGTCTTTCTTAGAAACAAGAGGATTATATAGTAACATAAGGATACAAAAGGATAGTAACAATAGAATCCTTGGGAACAAGAATTGAAAATAAGATATTTTTTCACAACATGAGGAAAAATATGGAAAGATCTAAAAAGGAATATATAAAAAGGAAAATAAATTGAAAGGAAATATATAAAAAGGAAAATAAATTGAAAGGAAATATATAAATAGCTTCATGGATGGAGTAAATCGAGCCTTTTATAGTTAGTTAAATTGTATTAGTTAGAGAGGTTATACTGATAGTATCAATTGTATACCTCTAACTTTTGTTACAGATATAAAGAAAAAAGAATTTTGTTAAAGAATGAATATTGTCAGCATAGCTAGGTATTAATAAAAGTTTTACATTATCGGTTTCAAATTTCATAGAATTAGTAGATTAACTAATAATAATAAACTATAAGATACACTACGTTCCATCAGAAACGTCATTTTTAAATTGCGAATTAGAAGCACTTAAAATGCGTCAAATGCCATTATAGATTGGTACATCACTTTAGAGGAAAAAAACTGATTTATATGATTATTAAACATTCATTGTCTAATATCGTATGAGGAACTTCTTCGGAGACCCTACAAAAGTTGATGAATTGTGTGCTGGCCAGGGATTTTCCGTTCTTCTTCTAATGACTCGACCTCTAAACTTTTCATTGAGAATTCTAGAGCTGTATTTGTGCAATCTGGTGGAGTGCTGTCTTGCATCCACCAAAGTGAAGAACAAGTTGCCGAATGGTGCAGTCTGGGCCAAATAATGTCCTTGAGAAATCTGAGGTATGAAACACCATTATCCGATGACAAGGAATGCATGAACGATTGGAACTGTTCTATCAACAATGACAATGAAGATCATAACTTTAACTTCATACCTATCATATGTTTCATGTACAGTATATTACAAGGATTTTCATTTGTCCACACTCCGTCGTTTTTTCTATGTGATTTTTGATTTCTCGTCAGTCCAAACGATTCTTTTGACAATGTTGGAAGGTTGCTGCAGAATCCACTTACAAAAGGGCCTTTATCTGTGCTTTCTGCACATCAGTTAATGGTTGAACTGAAGTGTAATGATAAAAACGGAAACAAGGTTCATGTATGACGATCCATCCCAACTTGGTTTTGGTAGGAGAAATCCGTAAAAAGCTTTTCTTAGAGAGCAACTGGTGGTTTCCTCAAAGAAACTCTTCACCTACTGTATAACTGCTTTTGTTCCTTTTGGTATTGCTTTCACTTGCTTTTTTTGTGGATGGAACCATTCTCATTGCAAAGATCACAAACTCATCAGATTTTCATTGATCCATTGATCTTGAAGTGAAGCATGAATTCTCTGTGTACTGTTGAGGGAGAAGGTGTTTTGGCAAACTGAAGGATGATCCATATCTTCTCAAGTTCAGACAATATTTTTCAGGTTGAAGATAGATGAATATTAATGTGAAATTTTACAGGGTGATATTAATCCACTCTTTATGAACAAAGTGGTGTATAGGTACATAATACGACTTGAAGCATTTTATGTTCTCCAATTTGCAATTTAAAAATGATGCTTCTGATGAAACTCAGTGTAGATGTAGTTTAATTAAATAAAAAAAGATGGTATCCAACACCCAACAGTTGGTCAGTTGTTATGCCCAGGATTTTCATTACTTGTCCCGATGATGAATGAATGTTTTTCTATTCGACAGCTTGAAACTAAAACTAAAGCATGAACGTTTTGTTTAAATAACCTCTTGTTAAGTATGAATCTATCCGATGAAATGTATACTCTATTTATTTAATTACAATTCTCTTTAGAAACATGGCAACTTTGTGTAAAACGAAAAAGTCAAATACTAACTTTTAAAACTGTTTGCTGAACCATAAACAGTTAACAAGTTATGCAACCTCTTATTACATGAACCAAAGAAGGTGCATGATCTCGAAAAATAGATCTGACTTTTTTTGATAAAGTTTGTGATATTAAATATTCACCGGGCACAATTAATTGAATTAATTGTACTAATTGGTCAATATAATTATAACCTTAGTTGATATATTTAAGTTATATATTAAATATATTTTGCAATGTTGAAATTAGAATTGAAATATTTGATAATTAAATTCTATGGGGTAATTGAAAAATATTTTTTATACATTTATTAATTTAATGCAACTTTTAATTCAAGAGTTCAATGTTTAGCTCATATTTAAAATACTGGAAAATTTGTTACTTTTTCTTGATTTTATATTTTAAAATATAATTCTTACACTTAAAATATAAATAATTAATTTTCTACTTTTCTACTTACTTATACACCATATTATACCTAACATGTTAAGCTATTCGGTTGCATATTTTATAGTATTTAGATAGGTATAGTGTATAAGGTTTAACAATATTCATATAGATATAATGAAGCACTTATACTATTTAGATAGGTATTATGTACCAAACAGATAACTAGCTCAACAGGCTGTAGAAATATAGGCGTTCATTGATATGTATTGCAATATAATGTTACCTCACAGTGCTATTAAAGCAAGCAAATTAACAACTATATCATTTACATAACTCATCACACATGTGAACGTTCTCTAATTACTTTTTTTATTGCCTGTTAACAAAATTAGTTAGATTTTCTTAATATAAAATGAAAGTTTTTTTATAAAAAAAACTCCTCAAAGGGTTTATCCTGAAGTTGTCTGTGGTGTATGGAGGGAAAGAGGTGCCGTCCTTTAGCCCTGAACTGTTGTAAAATGGATTATGAATTGTCTTAATTCTTTTTTACCACGTTTATAATTTTTTAAACACTATTTGCAGTTTTAGAGGATAGCGCTAGGGTTATGCTCTTCATTATGAGATTTTAGATTTTGTCTTATGTCATTTACTATCACCTCTTCATTTTCCTCTTCCATCTGTGAGTGCAGTCACCGGTACTTGTGTCCCTTTTCGTCATCGAATAGCTTTTCTGCATCCATGAGCTTGTCACCAACCGAATTACTTTGTTCTTCATGACTTTTATCATAAGATATTGTTTTCTACTTCCTTCTTAACCTTTATTCACCATTTCACAATTCCTTTTTCTTTTAATCGCTCTCTTCTCCCATTCGTGTGTTCACTTTGACCCGATCTGCGGGTCACCATCTAATAATAGACTGAAGTCTGACTATTCCCTTTAAACTTCGGATTCTGGATGTCACTGTAGAGGAAAACGAGACGGAACTGTGAAAATAGGTACAGAGTTACAAAACTGAGTTACTTAATGTTATCAATATGTTTAATAATGTAATATTATATACTCTGTTATATAAATGCTCCATCTTGTGAGGAATAACTCAAGTTTTCTGCCGGTCATCGATGCCATTTTATTCTCTTTCCACAAGCGTTGGGCAAAAAACGTATATCTATCTGCGGTTAATAATTATATTTATAATTCTAGAATTATATTGTTAGTTAGAATAGTGTATATAGCATCTCAAATTCGATAAACAATTACAAACAAGCTACCCCAGTCTAAGCTACCCCAGTCTAAGCTACCCCAGTCTAAGCTACCCCAGTCTAAGTTACCCCAGTCTAAGCTACCCCAGTCTAAGCTACCCCAGTCTAAGCTACCCCAGTCTAAGCTACCCCAGTCTAAGTTACCCCAGTCTAAGCTACCCCAGTCTAAGCTACCACAGTCTAAGCTACCCCAGTCTAAGCTACCCCAGTCTAAGCTACCCCAGTCTAAGCTACCCCAGTCTAAGCTACCCCAGTCTAAGTTACCCCAGTCTAAGCTACCCCAGTCTAAGCTACCACAGTCTAAGCTACCCCAGTCTAAGCTACCCCAGTCTAAGTTACCCCAGTCTAAGCTACCCCAGTCTAAGCTACCCCAGTCTAAGCTACCCCAGTCTAAGCTACCCCAGTCTAAGCTACCCCAGTCTAAGCTACCCCAGTCTAAGCTACCCCAGTCTAAGCTACCCCAGTCTAAGCTACCCCAGTCTAAGCTACCCCAGTCTAAGCTACCCCAGTCTAAGCTACCCCAGTCTAAGTTACCCCAGTCTAAGCTACCCCAGTCTAAGCTACCACAGTCTAAGCTACCCCAGTCTAAGCTACCCCAGTCTAAGTTACCCCAGTCTAAGCTACCCCAGTCTAAGCTACCCCAGTCTAAGCTACCCCAGTCTAAGCTACCACAGTCTAAGCTACCCCAGTCTAAGTTACCCCAGTCTAAGTTACCCCAGTCTAAGCTAAACCCAGTCCAAGCTACCACAGTCTAAGCTACCCCAGTCTAAGCTACCCCAGTCTAAGCTACCACAGTCTAAGCTACCCCAGTCTAAGCTACTCCAGTCTAAGCTACCCCAGTCTAAGCTACCCCAGTCTAAGCTACCCCAGTCTAAGCTACCACAGTCTAAGCTACTCCAGTCTAAGCTACCCCAGTCTAAGCTACCCCAGTCTAAGCTACCCCAGTCTAAGCTACCCCAGTCTAAGCTACTCCAGTCTAAGCTACCCCAGTCTAAGCTACCCCAGTCTAAGCTACCCCATTCCAAGCCACCCCAGTCTAAGCTACCACAGTCCAAGCTACCCCAGTCCAAGCTACCACAGTCTAAGCTACCCCAGTCTAAGCTACCCCAGTCTAAGCTACCCCAGTCTAAGGTACTCCAGTCTAAGCTACCCCAGTCTAAGCTACCCCAGTCTAAGCTACCCCATTCCAAGCCACCCCAGTCTAAGCTACCACAGTCCAAGCTACCACAGTCTAAGCTACCCCAGTCTAAGCTACCCCAGTCTAAGCTACCCCAGTCTAAGGTACTCCAGTCTAAGCTACCCCAGTCTAAGCTACCCCAGTCTAAGCTACCCCATTCCAAGCCACCCCAGTCTAAGCTACCCCATTCCAAGCCACCCCAGTCCAAGCTACCACAGTCTAAGCTACCCCAGTCTAAGCTACCCCAGTCTAAGCTACCCCAGTCTAAGGTACTCCAGTCTAAGCTACCCCAGTCTAAGCTACCCCAGTCTAAGCTACCCCATTCCAAGCCACCCCAGTCTAAGCTACCACAGTCCAAGCTACCCCAGTCCAAGCTACTTCAGTCTAAGCTACCCCAGTCTAAGCTACCCCAGTCTAAGCTACCCCAGTCCAAGCTACCCCAGTCTAAGCTACCCCATTCCAAGCCACCCCAGTCTAAGCTACCACAGTCCAAGCTACCCCAGTCCAAGCTACTTCAGTCTAAGCTACCCCAGTCTAAGCTACCCCAGTCTAAGCTACCCCATTCCAAGCTACCCCATTCCAAGCTACCTCATTCCAAGCTACCCCATTCCAAGTTACCCCATTCCAAGCTACCTCATTCCAAGCTACCCCAGTCTAAGTTACCCCATTCCAAGCTACCCCATTCCAAGCTACCTCATTCCAAGCTACCCCATTCCAAGTTACCCCATTCCAAGCTACCTCATTCCAAGCTACCCCATTCCAAGTTACCCCATTCCTAGCTACCTCATTCCAAGCTACCCCATTCCTAGCTACCTCATTCCAAGCTACCCCATTCCTAGCTACCTCATTCCAAGCTACCCCATTCCAAGCTACCCCATTCCAAGCTACCTCATTCCAAGCTACCCCATTCCAAGTTACCCCATTCCTAGCTACCTCATTCCAAGCTACCCCATTCCAAGTTACCTCATTCCAAGTTACCCCATTCCAAGTTACCCCATTCCAAGTTACCCCATTCCAAGTTACCCCATTCCTAGCTACCTCATTCCAAGCTACCCCATTCCAAGTTACCCCATTCCAAGCTACCCCATTCCTAGCTACCCCAGTTTAAGCTACTTAGCATTCAGATGTTTTTTCAACTCATTTCAACTTTCCTAACTCTTCTATCGCTTCGTTTAATCCAAACATTGAATATCAATGAATTGCGATGAAACTTTACTAACTTTACTAGTTATATACAATCGAATGAATTAATTGTGTAACTGTAAATAAAGTTTTAACAGAGGACAGCAAATAGTTTTCGACTCCCTATGGTCCATTTCGAATGAGTTGGTAGGTGTTAATGATTGAACAAGTTAAATAAGAACAACTTTCTTGTATCTAGAAAACATAAATAATTATAAGGATAATAGTTATTGACGATTAGAATATTTAAAATATGCCATTGACATATTTTACTAAAGAACTTTATGTACTACATTTATTACAGTACTATAAAGTATAGTAAAAGTACCACTTGAATTATAAATACTACTACAATATCTGTTGTTCATCCATTGAATTCAATATGATGAGTTAATTATTGTATTTAAAGTCTGTATTATTCTGTTCTGATTTAACAAAATTGTGTTTACTCTCAAAAATCATAACTATGATTTATTCATTTATTAATATTAGTCTGACCCATAGTCATGATATTGCCTACAATTATTAGTCTTTCTTTTAAAATTATGAAGGATTGGGACAGACAGACGTATTGCTCTCTTACCATATAGTTAGAATAGAAGAGTGAGCTAATGATGTGTCTACTGTCTAGTACCTATAAATAATAATAATAATCGCAAAAACTTGAAACTGTTGGTTGGATGATCCCTTTCAAAGGATATGCTAAAGTCAGTTCAGTATGTTAATTAAATTAATGGTATAAATAAAAACCAAGCAAGAAAATCCTTTCTGTATCCTGGAGAAAAGCCACGTCATTGAGCTAAAATCACGTACTATTGCATCTACTCACTATAAGAGTGTACCACATGTCTTTTGACATCAGACACATGTGCAGTTGTAGTGTAGCCCGGGAAAAAAGTTGGGTTACACTCTTAGTCTTTGGGTTATACTCTTAGTCTTTGGGTTATACTCTTAGTCTTTGGGTTACACTCTTAGTCTTTGGGTTATACTCTTAGTCTTTGGGTTACACTCTTAGTCTATGGGTTACACTCTTAGTCTTTGGGTTACACTCTTAGTCTTTGGGTTACACTCTTAGTCTTTGGGTTACACTCTTAGTCTTTGGGTTACACTCTTAGTCTATGGGTTACACTCTTAGTCTTTGGGTTACACTCTTAGTCTTTGGGTTACACTCTTAGTCTTTGGGTTATACTCTTAGTCTTTGGGTTACACTCTTAGTCTTTGGGTTACACTCTTAGTCTTTGGGTTACACTCTTAGTCTTTGGGTTACACTCTTAGTCTATGGGTTACACTCTTAGTCTTTGGGTTGCACTTTTTTATTCTTTGGTAGAAATGTCAATAAACGTAATCAGGAACATCAACAATAAAATAATATTGAAATATTATATTTCGAAATCTATATTAACTTACATAAGGCATCTATAGCGGTGATCTAGCGGTAGAATGGTGTTTTATACATTTGTATACACACTAATTACTCAGTGATTTTATTTTATCTTTTGTTCAAAATATCATTGCGTGTCTATTAGTTAAGTTGCATTGAACATTAGGTGACAACAGAGATGGGCGAAAAGTACATCGAAAGTACTTAAGTACTAAGTACAAGTACTCGTAAATCAATGTACTTGAAGTAGTTGCCCAAGTACTCAAATAAAAAAGTACTTTCAAAGTACAAGTACCAAGTACTTTTTAAAGTACTTTCAAGTACCAAGTACATTTACTATACAATTTAAAAACTAATAATTTATGCTGTTAACTCTTATAGTACATCTTCTCAGTGTCTTTTTTCTCTGATAGTACATCATCATAGTGACTCTTTTCTCTGATAGTACATCATCATAGTGACTCTTTTCTCTGATAGTACATCATCACAGTGACTCTTTTCTCTGTTAGTACATCTTCTCAGTGACTTTTTTCTCTGATAGTACATCTTCTCAGTGACTTTTTTATCTGATATTACATCTTCTCAGTGACTTTTTTCTCTGATAGTACATCATCACAGTGACTCTTTTCTCTGATAGTACATCATCACAGAGACTTTTTTCTCTGATAGTACATCATCACAGTGACTCTTTTCTCTGATAGTACATCATCACAGTGACTCTTTTCTCTGATAGTACATCATCACAGTGACTCTTTTCTCTGATAGTACATCATCACAGTGACTCTTTTCTCTGATAGTACATCATCACAGTGACTCTTTCCTCTGATAGTACATCATCACAGTGACTCTTTTCTCTGATAGTACATCATCACAGTGACTCTTTCCTCTGATACTACATCATCACAGTGACTCTTTTCTCTGATAGTACATCATTACAGTGACTCTTTTCTCTGATAGTACATCATCACAATGACTCACTGTACACGTCCACACGCTTATAATTCGTCAATGTGTTTGGTAAATATTGGTTGTGATATCTAGGTATCATAAAATAATTATATTCAATGTACTTAAATTGGTCAATATAACTCATAGTCTCTATACATGATTGTATGTCAGAATATATAAATATTCACCGTCACATAAAAGTATACAATGTCTTACAGTCTTAGTTTTCGATTCTACTGTTTGACAAAGTTTTCAATTTTACTGCTTGACAAACAATTTTCCAACATGTTGGACCTCCTCAAACTCTAGTTTTTATCCAGTTGCTGTAAATACAGTTTTGTTGAGAAAAAGAATTAATTTTGTAGAGATTTTAAATTTAATCTTTTAAAATCTCTTGACTGAAAGGAAAAAAATGTACTTTGCAAAGTACATTTTACTTGGAAAGTAACAAGTACTTGTAAAAAGTACTTCTAAGTAATTATTCAAAGTACTTTTTAGAAAGTACTTGAAGTAGTACTTGAAGTACTTACTTGTTACTTAGTACTCTTACTTGGTACTTGGGAAGTACTTTCCCGCCCATCTCTGAGTGTACCACACATGTCATTTGACACCTGAAACATATGCAGTTGTAGTGTAGCCCGGGAAAAAAGGTAGTGTGGAACCCTAGAAAATACTTTGAGTTACACTCTTAGTCTTTGGGTTACTTTCTTAGTCTATGGGTTACACTTTTTGTCTATGGGTTACACTCTTAGTCTATGGGTTACACTTTTTGTCTTTGTGTTACACTCTTATTCTTTGGTAGAAATGTCAATAAACATAATCAGGAACATCAACAATAAAATAATATTGAAATATTATATTTCGAAATCTATATTAACTTACATAAGACATCTATAGCGGTGATCTAGCGGTAGAATGGTGCTTTATACATTTGTATACACACTAATTACTCAGTGATTTTATTTTATCTTTTGTTCAAAATATCATTGCGTGTCTATTAGTTAAGTTGCATTGAACATTAGGTGACAATTTGTATCTTTTCAGAGAATGCTGAGGGCGCTGCAGTAGCCATTCGATCTGACGATAGGAACTCTAGCTTCGAGAGCACCAACAAGAGCATGGAGACAGCTTCTTCCGAGCACAGTGCTGGGGGTCAAAAGGACTCCATCTACTTGGGCTCCAACCTTTGGGAGACCACCATACCTTATGATAGGGAGATCAAGAAAACTGTGAGTCTCGTGATCATTATTTTGCCCTTTGTAACATTTCTATTGAAACTTTAGAAAAAAATTTCAACAAATAAAAAATTTCACCGAAATTTCAAACAATTTTTTTTAATTTACAGAGATTTAAATAATAAACTGAGTATCCTAAATACAGTACAGTCATACCCCCGCTCTTATTACGTCTCAGATTTATAACAATCTAATAACTTAATATGCGTTGGATGTTTCATGTCTCACTTTTATTTTTCCTTGTATTGAAAGAAAATATTTCAGGGAAACTTTGGTAATTTGGTTGTCGTTTTCATTTAAGTTGTTTTCACCTTAACTTATGCAGGTGGAATAGCTGAAAAAATAATTATGTGGTTAATAAAATATATTACTTACCGTAAAATTATTTGTATTCTATCCCACCTGTATAAATTACGCCGAAAACAACCAACCAAATTAAGAAAGTTACTCCTAAAATATTTTTTTATATCAGGAGAAATGAAACCGAGACATGTCCCACACTTATTCGATTGTCATAAGTTTGAGACGTAATAATAACGGGGTATGCCCTTATACTACATGTATTAAGATGTTTAAAATTCAATAATATCTACTCAGAAAATAATTGAATGTAGTTACGGTACTCTGTTTCGTATTTAAAGCCAAAATAATATTTCCTTTAGATAAATTCTTGGTTATTTTTAATATAATTAACTTATATTTTCATTATCAATGTTCCTCAAGAGTTGTGGTTACTTATTCATTAGATATTAAAAAACATAGGTACAAAGTTAAATCTTTTTTATTATTAATCTATGTTTAATATATCAGTGAATCTTAACAGTATACAAGCAGGCTCTGCTTTTATTACACTTTGCTTTTATGAAAGTGGTAATTATTGCGATGCAAGACTCGATGTTATTACCATTGGTAGACATAGAAAACGGAAACCATATTTTGTAGTGATTATTTCACGGTAACTACAATAAACATCAATATTATTATTCAGATGAGGTTATTAGAAGCAATTTCTTCAGAAATTAGTCTTAATAACAGAAGAAATTTTAACAGTGACTATATTTTAATCATACAGGATACATGACTAGATAACACAATAAATGAGAAATCATTCACTGAAATAGTTAGAGTGATGTATAAGAATTAAATATTGATACTGTTACAAATTAAATTAGAAGTTAACTAATAATTATAATATATTCTTTTCTTGTGTCCAAAAATGTAGAACCAACCAATAACTTGGAGCTTACCACATTACCAAAGAAAATCACAACACATAAAATTACAGTTTGTTCAATGTATCACGATAATATAAATCAAAGTATCAAATTAATTACTCACCTAAACTGAGTGAGAGTTAAGCTATGGTTAAATTCTAATATTTTTAATTCTCTTCATTGATCCTCCATCACAGAGAATCAACTAATTCAGGCAACTAACATTGCAACATTATTTAATAGCCTCACTCAAAATAAATTTCTTTCAATACAACTCATAGAAAATGAAATGTTTAATTAAGGAGTAACAATTATATTGAGTTATTACCATATGACAATAAGATCGGGGAAAGTTATCATTTTCACCGGCCTTATTACCGTTTGAGAATAAGGCTGAGTCGTAATTTGGTAATAAAAGCGACGCCTGCTTGTATAGTAATTAATAAGGTAGAAAACATTCCATTAATCATGTGTCCTATAATAGAGTTTCAAATTACTTGTCATTCCCAATTCTTGGTTGTTAATCAGTTTGACAGGCGAACTTGGACTAGGAATCTGATGTACTTGGAATAACCTCTACCAAATTGAATTAATTGGTAAAGTTGGTAATCCTGATTAACAGACATTTCCATGTGTTTGGTTTAGGTTGTTGTGAAATCTTTCAACCTATCAATAAAATGATAAAGAAAAGATATAGATTATAGCAGTAAATCATTCACAAGGATATTACCAAGTAAAATGTAGCCAACTAATCCAAACAACTATTCTCTTCGCATTGGCTATCATTTATAGCTGTGTGATGATATAATATCAGAAAAAAAGAGTCACTGTAATGATGTACTATCAGAAAAAAGAGTCAC